>JBBDGP010003052.1:1062500-1145784 GCA_037952835.1 Lithobates septentrionalis
TATAACCGGCCTTCTTATCTATGTACCAATTCCAGCAGTGTGAGGGTTAAAAATAGTCGGCGTTGACTGAGCGAGTTAAAGCGGAACGTCACCCAAAAGGGAAAATTCCACTTATTTGCATCCTAACCCCTCCCCCTCCCCCATCCACTGACACATTTGTCACTTTTTTAGGGGGGGGGTACCTGGTCTGACAGGTACTCGCTCCCACTTTAGTTCACTGCGGCGATCTGTGAGGATGTCCGGCCTCCCCTCCCCCCCTTCCCGCCGCTGCCTTCGAGGACACACCCACAGGTCCCAGAAGACTGCCGGACCATTCATAAGACGCAGTGCGGCCCTCGCATGCGCAGCAGAGAACCGGCTGTGAAGCCGGAAGTCTTCGCTTCTGGTTTCCCTTACCTAAGATGGCGGATCTGGCACCGGACGCCGATTAAAGAATTGGCTCGGACCCTTATAGTAAAAGTCGGCAGCTACAGGATTTGTACCGGATTTGGGGGGAGCTCCTCTTTAAGTCCCACGTTAATCCCGCCTTCCATCTGAGGAGACTCCGGCCAATCAGGAGGTTGGTTGGACAATTTTGTTTATTTGTGTGTAGAAGATGAGCACCAAGACCCCTCCCCCTCCTGCGATGTCTGTGTCCCCAATGAAGACATTTCCCATCACATCTTGTCCAGGTGACACCCTTCCACAGGGGGGGAGGGGGAAAACTCCCTAACAGGGACACAAGCAGCAATATAAATAAAAACAGACAGGGGCTCCAACCCTATCCACACTCCATCCAATAAAATCCAATCCAATAGAAAGTCCTGTCTGGAGCTTAAAGCAGAACTCCGAGCAAATATTTGGGAGCTGTTCTACCCACATTTCTGTCCATCCAGTCCTGGAAATTACACAGCTCTGCCACACAGCACAGGAGACTTGATCTTCTCTGCTGCAGTTCAGTAACACTATGCATCTCTGGTCCCTCCCCCCAGCCTGTGATTGGGCAGTGAAAGGAGAAGCAGCAGGTGATGAGGTCACTCTGCTCTCTCCTCCTAGCAGTATGCCCCTTATGCATTAGTGCTGCAGGAAAACGGATTCCTCCGATGCATCTCCTTCGCGCCAGTCTGAGCTCTACTGTACAGATTGTAAGCCTTTGGGTCAAATTCAGGTCTTGACACGGCTTGTATTAATAAAGATACATTTATTGATGGGAATGAATAGAGAGCTGCATTTATTTGTGACTTTTATACAGTTGTGCCAAAAAAAACCTGTCTTTTATTTACAGTAAGGATGGTGATGATATGAACCCATTTATTATCACAAAGTTTCTTTTTAAATCCTAATGATACCAGAAATCCCCCAAATGTCCCCGATGAAGATTCTCCCTTCCCCCCCTCCCCCGGATTGTATGGCCTCGGTACAGACAGAGAAGGTGGCACACACACGGGGTACAATGCCAATCAAAGGTTCATTTCCCACACTTGTGTCAATGAGTTTGTTATCTCTCACATGGATTCACTGAGCAGGCTGGACACTGAGCCATGAGGAGCAAGAAAAGAACTGTCAAAAGACCTGCGCAACCAGGAAATGAACTATATAAAAATGGAAAAGGATCTAAAAAGATATCCAAAGCCTTGAATATGCCAGTCAGTACTGTTCAATCATCTATTAAGAAGTGGAAAATTCAGGGATCTCTTGATGCCAAGCCAAGGTCAGGTAGACCAAGGAAGATTGCAGCCTCAACTTCCAGAGGAATTGTTCGGGATACAAAAAATCCCCACAGGTAACCTCAGGAGAAATACCGGCTGCTCTGGAAAAAAAGGGGGGACAGTGTGGTTGTTTCAAGGAGGACAATACGACAATACTTGAACAAAAATGAGCTGCATGGTGGAGTTGCCAGAAAGAAGCCTTTACTGAGCCAATACCACAAAAAAGCCCAGTTACAATTTGGCCGACAACACCTTGACACACCTCCCAGCTTCTGGCACGCTGTAATCTGGAGTGACGAGACCAAAATAGGGCTTTATAGTCACAACCATAGACCCTTTGTTTGGAGAGGGGTCAACAAGGCCTATAGCGACAAGAATACCATCCCCACTGTGAAGCATGGTGGTGGCCTGCTGATGTTTTGGAGGTGTGTGATCTCTAAAGGCATGATGGGGAAATCTTGTGAAGATTGATGGAAGATGAATGCAGCGTGTTATCAGCAAATACCGGCAGACAGTTGGCATTCTTCTGCAGGAAAGCTGCACATGGGAGGCTCTTGGACTTTCCAGCTCAACAATGACCCGAAGCACAAGGCCAAGGTGACCCTCCAGTGGTTACAGCAGATAAAAGTGAAGGTTCTGGAGTGGCCATCACAGTCTCCTGACCTCAATATCCTCGAGCCGCTCCGGGGAGATTTCAAACGTGCGCTTATGGCAAGACGACCAAAGACTTGGCATGACCTGGAGGCATTTTGCCAAGATAAAAGCTCTGCCACCTGCAAATATTCGGGGGCCTCATAGACATCTATTACAGAAGACTGACTGCTGTCATTGATGCTAAAGGGGGCAATACACAGGATTAAGAACTAAGGGGGTGGAGACTATTGAACAGGGGGGACATTTCATTGGTTTACTTGTTGCCGTGTTTTGTTTTATGATTGGCCCAATTCTGGTATCACCTCCAGTTACAGAATAGGAATCTCATGAGACATACAAGAAATGGGTTTCTCCAAGGGGAAGGGGTGGGGGTGGGGGGCGCAAACTTTTGAGCACAACTGTATCTGTCTGGAGTTCAGCTTTAGGGAGAATCTCGGGGCCCGGCAGGTGTCTGGCTGTCCCCGGAAGGGTTAACCTGCGGCACAGCCGGCATCAAATAACAAAGACGAGGAGCGATAAGAGAGAACTTTGTCCTTTGTTTTGCATCAGACGTGGATAAGTCACTTTATGGGGGTCATTCACACACAACCAACGCTGATTGTTCCTTCTGATTGGATTAGTCAGTGATGGAACCGCGCTCTGCTTTCCATAAGTCCTGACGCCATTGCAGGGAAAAAAATATATTGTGACATATCGGTAAAATCTCGCAAATTTCATATCCAGTAAAAGAGCGAAAATCACAACTTTCCCCGACTGACATCCGCCAAGGAGAGTCCTTCCTTATAGGAAAAATCTCAAGACGTCATCTCCAAGGTTACCTACCCCTCCCCGCCATTGTAAAATTACCCCTCCCTACCCATTGTAAAACTGCCCCCCTAACCCCCCATAAGAGTAGAAATACTAGGGACGGAGCCAATCCTGACCTCCTCCTGGAAATGCTAGCTGTCTGGCTGCTCACTGACCCGGAATGAGCATTTCCAATAAAAATCACCCCAGTTCTGACCCGCGTGATGAAGTCTGCTGAGCTTCTCTGGAAATGCTGCTTGCCTGGCTGTCTGCAGCTTCTCTGAGTTACTGACTCTGAACAAGCATGCAGCCAGTGAAGTCTGGCTGACTGAATTCTTGATGTGCAAATTTCTTCCAGTCCTAAAACAAGGAAAGTGCTGAAGATGTATGGGACCTATATTGTGAGGCAAGGCTCAGAAATGGGAACCTACACTCCTCTGTGGTCCATTATAAGGACTGCCCCCCTTCTGTAGTCTATTATAAGGACTGTCCTCCTCTGTGATCCATTATAAGGACTGTCCACCTGTTTGGTCCATTATTAGGACTGCCCTACTCTGTGATCCGTTACCAGAACTGTCTGCCCCCCCCCCCTGGTCCATTATTAGTACTGCCTCTTCTGTGGTCCATTACAAGAGCTGCCCTGCTCTGTGGTCCATTACAAGAACTGCCCTCCTGTATGGTCTATTATCAGGACTGCCCCCTCTGTGTCCGTTATAAGGATTGCCCCCCTCTATAATACATTTACAAGAACTGCCCTCCTCTGTGGTCCATTATTAGGACTGCCCTTCCATGTGGTCCATTATTAGGACTTCCCTCCTCTATGGTCTGGTAAAATTGAGTTGGCTTGAACACTCAACAGTTATCCTGATGACGTCTATTGATGATGAAACGCGTAGGGTGGAGTTATGGCATGTGACGTCATCATGCTGAGTATCACAGCCATCTTGTTGGTTTGAAATTTTTGGAATTTTCAGAATTTATCTGGATATATGTGAGTGCTTAGAGTTTTTCATATATGTGATGGTTTAATCTAGATAAAGGAAGGCCCGTAGACGTGGTGTATCTGGATTTTGCAAAAGCATTTGACACAGTTCCCCATAAACGTTTAACAAACAAAACAAAATAAACAAAATAAGGTCCATTGGCATGGACCATGGAGTTCAGAGGGTGGTGATAAATGGGGAGTACTCAGAATGGTCAGGGGTGGGTAGTTGGGTCCCCCAGGGTTCTGTGCTGGGACCAATCCTATTTAATTTGTTCATAAATGACCTGGAGGATGGGATAAACAGTTCAATCTCTGTATTTGCGGACAATACTAAGGTAAGCAGGGCAATAACTTCTCCGCAGGATGTGGAAACCTTGCAAAAAGACCTGAACAAATTAATGGGGGGAGGGGCAACTACATGGCAAATGAGGTTCAATGTAGAAAAATGTAAAATAATGCATTTGGGTGGCAAAAATCTGAATACAATCTATAGACTGGGGGGAGAACCTCTGGGGGAATCTAGGATGGAAAAGGACCTGGGGGTCCTAGTGGATGATAGGCTTAGCAATGACATGCAATGCCAAGCTGCTGCTAACAAAGCAAACAGAATATTGGCATTAAAAAGAGGGATCAACTCCAGAGATAAAACGATAATTCTCCCGCTCTACAAGACTCTGGTCCGGCCGCACCTGGAGTATGCTGTCCAGTTCTGGGCACCAGTCCTCAGGAGGGACGTACTGGAAATGGAGCGACTACAAAGAAGGGCAACAAAGCTAATAAAGGGTCTGGAGGATATTAGTTATGAGGAAAGGTTGTGAGCTCTGAACTTATTCTCTCTGGAGAAGAGACGCTTGAGAGGGGATATGATTTCAATTTACAAATACTGTACTGGTGACCCCACAATAGGGAGAAAACTTTTTCGCAGAAGAGAGTTTAATAAGACTTGTGGCCACTCATTACAATTAGAAGAAAAGAGGTTTAACCTTAAACTACGTAGAGAGTTCTTTACTGTAAGAGCGGCAAGGATGTGGAATTCCCTTCCACAGGCGGTGGTCTCAGCGGGGAGCATCGATCGTTTAAAAAAACTATTAGATAATCACCTGAATGACCACAATATACAGGGATATGTAATGTAATACTGACACATAATCACACACATGGGTTGGACTTGATGGACTTGTGTCTTTTTTCAACCTCACCTAATATGTAACTATATAATCATACTACATTATGAGGTGGTTCTCGTTCCTCTTTTTGATTGTTATGTCCTTGACAAGCTATTTTTTTCCTAGTGAGGTGATCTGTCCACCTGGATGTGGTCATGCAATATACAAGTGCAAGAGCTTGGAGATCACAGAGTTCTACCCTATATGCTGTATGAGCGCTTTTGACCCCTTAAACTTTGGTGGTGAACATTGACAGTAGGAGGCTCTTGGGGACCTGGTGATATCCCTTTCATAGGGACTAGTGGGTGAACCTTCGTTGCTGCCGCCTCTTCCAGAAACATAATATGTGAAATCTGTGATATGTTTCTTTTCTTCGCTTAGGCTGTTCACTGATGTAGGTGCTTGTATATGTTTCATGATTATGAACTGCGATGTGACAACTTAGCATTTTTATTTGGTAGATTACTGATTTACATTTGTATTACAGGGACTTTATGGAACTACCAACCAATGTCAACCCCCTAAGGAAGACTGGAAACAGTTGAAATGCGTAGGAGTTGGGGTTCTGCTTAAGTGTATTTGTTTTATCAATCATGCATGTTTATGTTCTAGTCACAAGCTTGCACTTTATATAACCTTAGCTTTATGTTGTATCATATAGTCCCTGTTTTGTCAGGGCTTATTTTAGCTGACCCAACCAAACTATGTATTATTACATAATATTTGTAATTTGAATGTGTACCTACATTCTTATTGGTATCAGAAAGTCCCAAATCCTCATTTTCCTCCCCATTGTGGGTTTCACGTAGCAGTAAAGGGATTCGATACCAGAACACACAAAACACACAAAACACACACAAGAGGCTGGATGTGCTGGTGAAGGTGGAGGACAGTTTTTGGCACCACTTCACGATCTTTGAGCTCAATGTGGTTCTAACTGCATATTTATTGGACACTTCCCAAGAACTTGCTTGAAGGATTTCATTGTTATTTCTACACTGTATATATCAGTATACGTTTTAATGCAACTGAAAGCGCCGCACTTCTTTTTTATGCTTTATAAGGACTGCCCCCTTCTGTAGTCTATTATAAGGACTGCCCCCTTCTGTAGTCTATTATAAGGACTTCCCCTTCTGTAGTCTATTATAAGGACTGCCCCCTTCTGTAGTCTATTATAAGGACTTCCCCTTCTGTAATCTATTATAAGGACTTCCCCCTTCTGTAGTCTATTATAAGGACTTCCCCTTCTGTAGTCTATTATAAGGACTTCCCCCTTCTGTAGTCTATTATAAGGACTTCCCCTTCTGTAGTCTATTATAAGGACTACCCCCTTCTGTAGTCTATTATAAGGACTGCCCCCTTCTGTACTCTATTATAAGGACTTCCCCCTTCTGTAATCTATTATAAGGACTTCCCCTTCTGTAGTCTATTATAAGGACTGCCCCCTTCTGTAGTCTATTATAAGGACTTCCCCTTCTGTAGTCTATTATAAGGACTGCCCCCTTCTGTAGTCTATTATAAGGACTGCCCCCTTCTGTAGTCTGTTATAAGGACTTCCCCCTTCTGTAGTCTATTATAAGGACTTCCCCTTCTGTAGTCTATTATAAGGACTGCCCCCTTCTGTACTCTATTATAAGGACTGCCCCCTTCTGTAGTCTGTTATAAGGACTGCCCCCTTCTGTACTCTATTATAAGGACTGCCCCCTTCTGTAGTCTGTTATAAGGACTGCCCTCCTCTGTGATCCATTATAAGGATATCAACCTGTGATTGGAAGTTCCCAGAGGAGAACTAGGATTTAGCTATTCTGGGGCACTGAGTGAGACCTCCCATAAAGAGCTGCATGGAGTATTCACAGACGATCTATATGGTCCCCCTCAACCTGATCGAATGTTATTACACTCCAAACTTCGATGGATTCCTTCCATCATTTCTTCATGCAATTCTCCACCAGAAGGTCTCTTCTGCCTTCTCTCGTTCTTCTTTTTTCTGTGCCTTCAGGGGTTGTAAAGAATCCCTTCATTGGGGCCCAAAGAGCTCATTAGGATGAAGGAGGAGAACGGTGAATTTTGGAAGAAAACATTTGGCCCCTAAAGAAGGTGGAACTTTTACAACCCCTGAAATGTGTTGGCGAGTTATGTTTAATTTTTATGACATTTCTGGGTTCTGGAAACCACCAAACCTGTTCATGACCCCAAGTGAGGAACACCAAACATTGAAACTAAAAGAATGAGATCCAGCGGGGCCCCATCTCTGCCCTCCGGATCCTAAACATGAATATAGACATCGAAGATCTCTTCATATGTAGAGTCTTCCATCTATGGGGGCCTTCCATGTATCACTGAAGAGCTCACATTATCAGTTCAGGGGGGCCATCGATTTCCAATCACAGATATCTGGATGACAGAAAATCGTTTTCTTTTTTACACAATAATCCCCCCAATAGATTTCCATCATGGATCCATCCGCCACCAAGCCAACAGCCTTCAATCGTCTCCGATATCAATCTACAGCTCGGGGGATACAGAGGTGACCACCATCAGGAGGAGGTCCACTTCATCTATATAACAATCACTGAGGGACACGTTATCCATGAATGATTTACAGGAATGTTCTGTGCACAGGAGGGACGCTGACAGGAGGCGATATTCTGACTGACAGATCAGGTCATTGTCTCTTGTCCCCCCCCCCCCGGTCTCTGACTGACTCCTCCAGCATGACTCCATTCTCCAACCATCTCCTGTAGGACAGTCTCTGACCATTTCCTCTAGTAACTCTTTAGATTATCCCAATCATTACATAGCGTATAATAGATTTTATATGTGGCCCTTTGGTGACATCAGGGGCCACATACAAGTCCCCTTATACCTTGTAGGTTGGCCACAGTGTCAGAATAACCTCATTTAGCATCCAGGACAAAGATGTCATAAACACCCCCCACAATATGCGCCCCTCTCCCCACGAGACCCGCGCCCCTCTCCCCACGAGACCCACGCCCCCCTTCCCACACGAGACCCGCGCCCCTCTCCCCACATGAGACCTTCGCCCCCCTCCCCACATGAAACCTGCGCCCCCCTCCCCACACGAGACCCGCGCCCCTCTCCCCACGGGACCGATGCCCCTCTCCCCACACGAGACCCACGCCCCACTCCCCACACGAGACCCACGCCCCCCTCCCCACACGAGACCCGCGCCCCTCTCCCCACGAGACCCGCGCCCCTCTCCCTACGAGACCCGCGCCCCCCTCCCCACATGAGACCCGCGCCCCTCTCCCCACGAGACCCGCGCCCCTCTCCCCACACGATATCCGCGCCTCTCTCCCCACACGAGACCCGCGCCCCTCTCCCCACACGAGACCCACGCCCCTCTCCCCACGAGATCCACGCCCCTCTCCCCACAAGACCCACGCCCCTCTCCCCACACGAGACCCGCGCCCCTCTCCCCACACGAGATCCGCGCCCCTCTCCCCACACGAGATCCGCGCCCCTCTCCCCACACGATATCCGCGCCCCTCTCCCCACACGATATCCGCGCCCCTCTCCCCACACGAGACCCGCGCCCCTCTCCCCACACGAAATCCGCGCCCCTCTCCCCACACGAGACCAGCGCCCCTCTCCCCACACGAGATCCTCGCCCCTCTCCCCACAAGACCCACGCCCCTCTCCCCACACGAGATATCCGCGCCCCTCTCCCCACACGAGACCCGCGCCCCTCTCCCCACACGAGACCCGCGCCCCTCTCCCCACACGAGACCCGCACCCCTCTCCCCACACGAGACCCGCACCCCTCTCCCCACACGAGACCCGCGCCCCTCTCCCCACACGAGATCCGCGCTCCTCTCCCCACATGAGACCCGCGCCCCTCTCCTCACACGAGATCCGTGCCCCTCTCCTCACACGAGATCCGTGCCCCTCTCCTCACACGAGACCCGCGCCCCTCTCCCCACACCAGACCCGCGCCCCTCTCCCCACACCAGACCCGCGCCCCTCTCCCCACACGAGACCCGCGCCCCTCTCCCCACACCAGACCCGCGCCCCTCTCCCCACACCAGACCCGCGCCCCTCTCCCCACACCAGACCCGCGCCCCTCTCCCCACACCAGACCCGCGCCCCTCTCCCCACGAGATATCTGCGCCCCTCTCCCCACATGAGACCCGCGCCCCTCTCCTCACACGAGACCCGCGCCCCTCTCCCCACACCAGACCCGCGCCCCTCTCCCCACACCAGACCCGCGCCCCTCTCCCCACACCAGACCCGCGCCCCTCTCCCCACACCAGACCCGCGCCCCTCTCCCCACGAGATATCTGCGCCCCTCTCCCCACATGAGACCCGCGCCCCTCTCCTCACACGAGACCCGCGCCCCTCTCCCCACACCAGACCCGCGCCCCTCTCCCCACACCAGACCCGCGCCCCTCTCCCCACACCAGACCCGCGCCCCTCTCCTCACACGAGACCCGCGCCCCTCTCCCCATGAGAGCCACACCCCTCTCCCCATGAGACCCGCGCCCCTCTCCCCACACGAGACCCGCACCCCTCTCCCCACACGAGACCCGCGCCCCTCTCCTCACACGAGACCCGCGCCCCTCTCCTCACACGAGACCCGCGCCCCTCTCCCCACGAGACCCGCGCCCCTCTCCCCACGAGACCCGCGCCCCTCTCCCCACGAGACCCGCGCCCCTCTCCCCTCTCCCCACACGAGACCCGCGCCCCTCTCCTCACACGAGACCCGCGCCCCTCTCCTCACACGAGACCCGCGCCCCTCTCCTCACACGAGACCCGCGCCCCTCTCCCCACGAGACCCGCGCCCCTCTCCCCACGAGACCCGCGCCCCTCTCCCCACATGATATCCGCGCCCCTCTCCCCACATGATATCCGCGCCCCTCTCCCCACACGAGACCCGTGCCCCTCTCCCCACACGAGACCCATGCCCCTCTCCCCACACGAGACGCACGCCCCCCTCCCCACACGAGACCCACGCCCCCCTCCCCACACGAGACCCGCGCCCCCCTCCCCACACGAGACCCGCGCCCCTCTCCCCACGAGACCCGCGCCCCTCTCCTCACACGAGACCCGCGCCCCCCTCCCCACACAAGACCCGCGCCCCCCTCCCCACACAAGACCCGCGCCCCTCTCCCCATGAGACCCGCGCCCCTCTCCCCACATGAGACCCGCGCCCCCCTCCCCACACAAGACCCGCGCCCCTCTCCCCACACGAGACCCGCGCCCCTCTCCTCACACGAGACCCGCGCCCCTCTCCTCACACGAGACCCGCGCCCCTCTCCCCACGAGACCCGCGCCCCTCTCCCCACGAGACCCGCGCCCCTCTCCCCACGAGACCCGCGCCCCTCTCCCCACGAGACCCGCGCCCCTCTCCCCTCTCCCCACACGAGACCCGCGCCCCTCTCCTCACACGAGACCCGCGCCCCTCTCCTCACACGAGACCCGCGCCCCTCTCCTCACACGAGACCCGCGCCCCTCTCCTCACACGAGACCCGCGCCCCTCTCCTCACACGAGACCCGCGCCCCTCTCCCCACGAGACCCGCGCCCCTCTCCCCACGAGACCCGCGCCCCTCTCCCCACATGATATCCGCGCCCCTCTCCCCACACGAGACCCGTGCCCCTCTCCCCACACGAGACCCATGCCCCTCTCCCCACACGAGACGCACGCCCCCCTCCCCACACGAGACCCACGCCCCCCTCCCCACACGAGACCCGCGCCCCCCTCCCCACACGAGACCCGCGCCCCTCTCCCCACGAGACCCGCGCCCCTCTCCTCACACGAGACCCGCGCCCCCCTCCCCACACAAGACCCGCGCCCCTCTCCCCATGAGACCCGCGCCCCTCTCCCCACATGAGACCCGCGCCCCCCTCCCCACACAAGACCCGCGCCCCTCTCCCCACGAGACCCGCGCCCCTCTCCCGTAGAGACCCACGCCCCCCTCCCCACACGAGACCCGTGCCCCCCTCCCCACACGAGACCCGCGCCCCCCTCCCCACACGAGACCCGCGCCCCTCTCCTCACACAAGACCCGCGCCCCTCTCCTCACATGAGACCCGCGCCCCTCTCCCCACACGAGACCCGCGCCCCTCTCCCCACACGAGATCCGCGCCACTGTCCCCACACGAGTTTCACGCCCCTCTCCCCACGAGACCCACGCCCCTCTCCTCACACGATATCCGCGCCCCTCTCCCCACACAAGACCCGCGCCCCTCTCCTCACACGAGACCCGCGCCCCTCTCCCCACACGAGACCCGCGCCCCTCTCCCCACACGAGATCCGCGCCCCTCTCCCCACACGAGTTTCACGCCCCTCTCCCCACGAGACCCACGCCCCTCTCCTCACATGATATCCGCGCCCCTCTCCCCACACGAGACCCGCGCCCCTCTCCCCACACGAGACCCGCGCCCCTCTCCGCACACGAGACCCGCGCCCCTCTCCGCACACGAGACCCGCGCCCCTCTCCGCACACGAGACCCGCGCCCCTCTCCGCACACGAGACCCGCGCCCCTCTCCTCACACGAGACCCGCGCCCCTCTCCGCACACGAGACCCGCGCCCCTCTCCGCACACAAGACCCGCGCCCCTCTCCTTACACGGGACCCGCGCCCCTCTCCTTACACGGGACCTGCGCCCCTCTCCCCACAGGAGACCCGCACCCCTCTCCCCACGAGACCCGCGCCCCCCTCCCCACATGACACCCGCGCCCCTCTCCTCACAGGAGACCCGCGCCCCCCTCCCCACACGAGACCCGCGCCCCCCTCCTCACACGGGACCCGCGCCCCCCTCCCCACACGAGACCCGCGCCCCTCTCCCCACGCGAGATCCGTGCCCCGCTCCCCACGAGATATCTGTGCCCCTCTCCCCACATGAAACCCGCGCCCCTCTCCTCACACGAGACCCGCGCCCCTCTCCTCACACGAGACCCGCGCCCCTCTCCTCACACGAGAACCCGCGCCCCTCTCCCCACACGAGACCCGCGCCCCTCTCCACACACGAGACCCGCGCCCCTCTCCCCACACGGGACCCGCGCCCCTCTCCCCACAGGAGACCCGCATCCCTCTCCTCACAAGAGACCCGCGCCCCTCTCCTCACAAGAGACCCGCGCCCCCCTCCCCACATGAGATCCGTGCCCCTCTACCGACACGAGACCCCCCCCCTCTCCTCACACGAGGCCCGCGCCCCTCTCCCCACACGAGACCCACGCCCCTCTCCTCACACGAGATCCGTGCCCCTCTCCCCACACGAGACCCGCGCCCCTCTCCTCACAGGAGACCCGCGCCCCCCTCCCCACATGAGACCCGTGCCCCTCTCCCGACACGAGACCCCCCCCCTCTCCTCACACGAGGCTCGCGCCCCTCTCCCCACACGAGACCCACGCCCCTCTCCTCACACGAGACCCGCGCCCCTCTCCCCACACGAGACCCGCGCCCCTCTCCCCACACGAGACCCGCGCCCCCCTCCCCACACGAGACCCGCGCCCCCCTCCCCACACGAGACCCACGCCCCCCTCCCCACACGAGACCCGCGCCCCCCTCCCCACACGAGACCCGCGCCCCTCTCCCGACACGAGACCCGCGCCCCTCTCCTCACACGAGACCCGTGCCCCTCTCCCCACGAGACCCGAGCCCCTCTCCCCACACGAGACCCGCGCCCCTCTCCTCACACGAGACCCGCGCCCCCCTCCCCACACGAGACCCGCGCCCCCCTCCCCACACGAGACCCGCGCCCCCCTCCCCACACGAGACCCGCGCCCCCCTCCCCACACGAGACCCGCGCCCCCCTCCCCACACGAGACCCGCGCCCCCCTCCCCACACGAGACCCGCGCCCCTCTCCCCACACGAGACCCGCGCCCCTCTCCCCACACGAGACCCGCGCCCCTCTCCTCACACGAGACCCGCGCCCCTCTCCTCACACGAGACCCGCGCCCCTCTCCTCACACGAGACCCGCGCCCCTCTCCTCACACGAGACCCGCGCCCCTCTCCTCACACGAGACCCGCGCCCCTCTCCTCACACGAGACCCGCGCCCCTCTCCTCACACGAGACCCGCGCCCCTCTCCTCACACGAGACCCGTGCCCCTCTCCCCACGAGACCCGAGCCCCTCTCCCCACACGAGACCCGCGCCCCTCTCCTCACACGAGACCCGCGCCCTCCTCCCCACACAAGACCCGCGCCCCCCTGCTAACACGAGACCCGCGCCCCCCTCCCCACACGAGACCCGCGCCCCCCTCCCCACACGAGACCCGCGCCCCTCTCCTCACACGAGACCCGCGCCCCCCTCCCCACACGAGATCCGCGCCCCTCTCCCCACACGAGACCCGCGCCCCCCTCCCCACACGAGACCCGCGCCCCTCTCCCCACACGAGACCCGCGCCCCCCTCCCCACACGAGAGCCGCGCCCCCCTCCCCACACGAGACCCACGCCCCCTCCCCACACGAGACCCGCGCCCCTCTCCCGACACGAGACCCGCGCCCCTCTCCTCACACGAGGCCCGCGCCCCTCTCCCCACACGAGACCCGCGCCCCTCTCCCCACACGAGACCCGCGCCCCTCTCCCCACATGAGAGGGGCGCCCCCCTCCCCACATGAGACCCGCGCCCCCCTCCCCACATGAGACCCGCGCCCCTCTCCGCACATGAGACCCGCGCCCCCCTCCCAACATGAGACCCGCGCCCCTCTCCCCACGAGACCCGCGCCCCTCTCCCCACATGAGACCTGCGCCCCCCTCCCCACATGAGACCTGCGCCCCCCTCCCCACATGAGACCCGCGCCCCTCTCCCCACATGAGACCTGCGCCCCACATGAGACCTGCGCCCCCCTCCCCACATGAGACCTGCGCCCCCCTCCCCACATGAGACCTGCGCCCCCCTCACCACATGAGACCTGCGCCCCCCTCCCCACATGAGACCTGCGCCCCCCTCCCCACATGAGACCTGCGCCCCTCTCCTCACATGAGACCCGCGCCCCTCCCCCTTGTCCTAGCACTGATTGGCCACTGCTGCCTTAAGAGGATGTGAGCCCTGTGATTGGCCGGCCTATAGTCCTGTATAAGAATAGACATTAATGAGTCAACCACAAATCTCTGTCCGGAAACCTGGACGTGTTTCTATAGATTTCCTATAAATGATATAAAAATAATCACAAGGACGGGAAGAAATAATCAATTCTGTATTTATTAATAATTATGACGCTGACTAGAACGCCAGACTTCATTCACAAACCTTGTATAAAAATAATCCCATCTCTAAGAATAGATAATTTGCAGATCCTATGGCAACAATCAATCGATTGCACAGGTTGAGGCCCCCCACAGCACCGCGGGGGGGATACAGTGTTTCTAACCAGTCACAGATGAGGCATGGAGGTCACCTGACCAAGAAAGGGGGCGTGGTCCTGGTGACATCACACCGCCTGGTATACATATTGCCTTGTAAGAAATGAAAGCTGAGAGCAAAGTATAAGGTGCAGACATACAAGATGGCGGCGTGTGACAATGCGATAAATACGGACGGTAGAAATCCGCGGAACATTCGTGGTGGTGATTATTCCACAGATCTTCTCACTGGATGACATGGAATATCGCTGGGACAGACTCCAAGTGTACCTGTCATATCTCTCCGGATCACATTCACGTGACGCAGAGTCTCTATTTATAAGAAGAGTTATTCGTCCAGCAAATCTCCATGTACATTCGTTGTGTGCGAAACGGGGAAAATAAATGTTCTTTAGGTGATTTTCTCCTCTGAACCAATATTCTTTTATTATGGGCCGTAATAAAATACTGCAATACGACCACTAGATGGAGCTGGGGAGCATAATACATACGTCTTTGTAACAAGAGATAAAATGTAACAATGTTAGAGGGAATATGTAACATTTGGTTACATGTATTTGCTCATTCCCTCTAGTGTTCTCTAAAATTGTTACATTATATCTCTTGTTACAAAGACGTATGTTTTTGTGCTCCTTGGTCTCTATCTGGTGCCCATAATGCTTTTTTTTTACTGCCCCTAATAAAAGAACATTCGTTCAGAAGAGAAAATAGCATACATGTACATTGATTGTGTGTGAATTGGGGAAAAAAACAAATGTTCCTTAGGCGATTTTCTCTTCTGAACAAATATTCTTTTATTATGGGCAGTAGTAAAATACTGAAATATGACCACTAGATGGAGCTGCATGGAGAGATGGATAGAGCTGAGGCACATAGGGAAGTTCAATGCTTCTGAGCATGCGTTGAATTGTTTCCGCATTTTCGGATGGGAACTTTTTCAGACCAAAAATAGAGAACCTGCTCTCAATCTTTTGCTGGCTGGAGTTTGGCTAGCAAAAGTCCGATGGAGCATTACACACGGTCGCATTTTCCGACCAAAAGCTCTCATCGGTCTTTTGCTGGCTGAATTTCCGTTTGTGTGTACGGGGCATGAGGCTATTTCTCTTCTGAACGAATATTCTTTTATTATGTAGTGAAATACTACAATATGACCACTAGATGGAGCTGAGGAGCATGGGGAATGCACGCTTTGTAACTAAAGATACAATGTAACAATTCTAGAGAATGTTAGTGGAAGAAGTAACCTTTGGTTACCTTTCTTTGTCAATTCCCTCTAGTGTTCTCTAAAATAGTTACATTATATCTCTTGTTATAAAGACGCACACGTTCTGCTCCTCGGCTCCCTCTGGTGCCCATAATGCTTTTATTTTAGGTCCTCACACTTGGCGATTTGAAATCTCGGCCAGGACCGCTGCAATTCCAATCGTGTGGCAATCGCTGCAAAACGTGAAATGCGCTTTTGGGTGCCATTCATTCTAATGTTGATTTTTGCCGCCATTGTCACTTGAGAGAATCGCGCTGCAATCGCGAGAAAACGCACTTTGAAAAAAAAAAATCGCGTGAAGCCTGTCGCCACCAAATAAAGGAGCTGGAGCTTTTTTTTTTTTCTTGGCGACAGACGCACGTTGGACAGCCTATTGAAGTGAATGGGCTGCCCTATGCATGAGACATTGAGGCATTGCATGAAAATCGCTCACATGAAATTGCCAGCTCCACACAAAGTGCGTAAGGGTCTCACTACTTCCCCTAATACAGGAACGTTCGTTCAGAACAGAAGATTGCCTAAAGAACATTCGTTTTTCCCCAGTTGGCACAGAAGATGCAGAGTCGCTGGACAAATGGCTAGTTTTCTATAAATAGACCCCTCAGAGCTCCAAACTATAAATATAAATGATCTGCGTCTTCTTCTATAAGGGAGGAAGAAATCCACTCCATACATCGAACCCATCACCGCCCAGAGCACAACGTTCACAATTTAGGGGGAGGTGTCCTTGAAAAACAAATTCCGGTTTAAGCCGCCCGTTCACACCGGAGCGATTTGTCGCACCCCATTGTCGGCAATGGAGCTGTTCAAATCGACTGACTTCGCGATGCCGCATGGATTTGAAAAAAAAAAAGGTCCCTGCACTATTTTTGGCGATTTCAGGTGCGACTTGCATAGACATCCGTGAATGAAGCCGCACAGATGTCAGCCAAGTCGCACCTGAACTCGCACTGACATGCGGCTTTGAAATCCTGCGATTTAAAGG
The DNA here is from genome assembly GCA_037952835.1 of Lithobates septentrionalis. Taxonomy (NCBI): domain Eukaryota; kingdom Metazoa; phylum Chordata; class Amphibia; order Anura; family Ranidae; genus Lithobates; species Lithobates septentrionalis. Next base: position 1,079,361 of record JBBDGP010003052.1, read on the forward strand.
GAAGTCGCACGATTTCAAAATCAGTTTTGGTGTGAATGGGGGCTCACAAAGAAAACTATATATATATATATATATATATATATATATATATATATATATATATATATATATATATATATATATATATATATATATATATATATATATATATATATATATATATATATATATATATATATATATATATATATATATAGGGCCCAGTCACACCAGAATGCGGTGTGGGGAAAAGTGCGTTTTTGTGAGCGTTTCCCGCACCTTTTTTGATGCGCATGGCTGCCATTAATTGTTAATTGCGCCCCCCAAAAAACGCATTTAGCAAACATGACACCAAATCACATTGTTCTGCAGTAACATGCGGTTTGGTGTTGAGCGATTTTCACAAGTTCCCGCCCATTGAAATGATCGGCCTATCAGAAACAGTATGTGTGCTCCAGTGTGACCCCGCCCCTAATATATAAAATCGCTGCACGAGTTTAACTGGGACTTTCTGCCTTTATTAATCTACAGCCGGCTGTGAGAGGAACTGCCCAGCGACTTTAGTGGGCGATCGACTGTGCAGATCCATCGTCCTCGGCGCTGCTACCGAGAGCTGCAGAGGAAATGATATACGGCATCCCCGGCTGCGCCTTTATGTTTACGGCACTGGGAGTGAGACTCTGGATGGACGGGATGCTGGGATATAATGGGCTAATCATGTGGTGCAGCAGAAGTGGAACCTCACATTGACCACGCAGGTGTGCTCAGCCTGCCACCCTTCAGCTTTTGTGGAACTACAAGTCCCATGAGGCATTGCAAGGCTGACAGTTACAAGCATGACTCCCACAGGCAGAGGCATGATGGGACTTGTAGTTCCGCAACAGCTGGAGGGCTGCAGGTTGAGCACCCATGACTTAAAAGATGAGCCTGCCTGAATATTTACAGGGCAGAAGCAGGTAAGGATTTGTGCCGACATAATGACACACTGACCTGCTTCTGCCCGGTACATATTGAGGTCGGCTATTCCGTGGATCTCCTTTATAACCGTCACCTGCAGATTCCGTGTCACGGAGGACCCTCCACCCGGCTGTAGATCTGTCTTCTTCTCCGGTGCGCTGTCTCTGGAAACCGGTGCAGTTATATTTTGGTCATGCAATATTTATTGGCCTTATTCCTGCGCTGCAGTTGGCTGGCTGTGAATGGCAATAGCCTATCAGTGAACAGAGGGGAGGAGCTGTGACAACCAAACTACAGAAATGGTAAGGGAGGAGACTTGTACCGCGTTCCAGAGACAACGTGGACCCCGAACAAGTGAAGATGACCCCCAAGTTTTTAACCCCTTCACTCCTATTCACAGTTGAGCTGTATGGGTGGGGGGTGGGGATAAGTGGGTGTGACTATCTTTTCTCCTTTAGGGTCCATTCAAACCTATGCATTTTTGGTTTGAGCATTCCTGCTGTGCTTTTTGCATTTTTTTACCGCAATGTTACCGCAATTTGCGCTTTGGAATTTTTATGCTTTTTTTTTTTTTTTTTGGAAAATTTGTTGTTGGGCAGATTTGAAAATGCAAATTGCAGCAAAATCGCGATAAAAACGTACTACATGCTTTTCTGCAGCCTCTCCATTTAAGTCTATTGAACCAAAAAAAAGCAACATTTTGCATTTAAAAAAAGTCCCCGACCCTTTCCAAAAATGCAGAGGCACAAAAACGCATTGATTTGAACGTGTCCCATAGGTACCCAGGTTAAAAAATAATTTCCTGCGTTTCTGCAAAAAGCATGAAAAAAAAACGCATTGGTGTGAATAGAGCCATATTGGGGGGTTGTCATGGGCAATCTTTGGACTCCTCCTTTAAATTTGTGTGACTCCGCCTACAACGCAGCTGTGGGAGTGCTGTGAAAAAAAAAGAGCTGCACCTCCTAGTAGCTGGGTTACGGCAACTTTCCTCCCCATACAACAATTTTTCATCAATGCCCCAGGCTGTGCCCCCTGGGCCCCTCTCTGAGTCGGGGCCCCACGCTGAGTCGAGGCCCCATGCTGAGTCGAGGCCCCATGCTGAGTCGAGGCCCCATGCTGAGTCGGGGCCCCATGCTGAGTCGGGGCCCCATGCTGAGTCGAGGCCCCATGCTGAGTCGAGGCCCCATGCTGAGTCGAGGCCCCATGCTGAGTCGAGGCCCCATGCTGAGTCGGGGCCCCATGCTGAGTCGGGGCCCCACGCTGAGTCAGAGCTCCATGCTGTAGATGGGATCCTTCACACGTCAGACACACAATTAATAAATTAGTGGAAATCGAATGACAGGACGACTCTTATCACAGAGACGAAGGTCGGTCCGTGTCCGATTGCTACACACAGGACACGGGACACGAACGCCAAATCGCACCCGCGGAACGATTATCCATGAACCATCGATAATCCGGGCGGTGCGTCAGAATTCATGCAGCTCTGTCCATGTGGCCAATACTGAGACCCTCCACCAGAGGGCGCACCTGCCCCGGGGGGTCACAGCTGCTGCACGCCTCTTGTCAGGTTTGGGGTTGGAGCGCCTCCATTGTGATGTCGGAGGATGGCTCTCACTCTCTCTACAGTTCTATTCTACCAGCGGCGGTTCTAGAAGTAGTCTCTCCTGCGGTTCTCCTCGTTGATGAAGGACGGGTTGTACTGTCCGGGGTAGATACACGAGTGTCGGGACCCGGGGAGTCCAGTATACGGGTACAGGCCGTTCCGCTCGATGTCCGAGTTACGCAATCCGGGCTAAAAATAGACAATGAGAACATTATTAGATTCAGGAATTTCCCCATCAGGAAGGACGATCGGATTACGACAGTGAGACCGCCACCCCGCTGCGGCAGAGGAGCCATAAAAGATCAATAATATGAGAAGGAAATCTATAAAATAAAGACGCTATTTCCTGATACAGCCAGACACCGGGGGAGGGGAGCTTATTCATAGAGCCGTGAATGTGACCTCCAACGAGGGTCAATGCACTTTAATACACAGCGATCTTCAGTAGGTTCACATCTATGCGGTTGATGCGGTTTTCAGACGTGTTTTGAGTTTTTAAACCCACGTTTTGTGATGCGCTTTTACATGCAGTTTTCACGCAATTTTTTTTTCCCTCTTTAAACACACTGTGTATAGCCGGGTCGCCGGCCGCCGCGTCCTTAACAACCAATGAGTCATGTATAATGTAAAAAATAAAGCGGGAAAAAAAATGGCGTGGGGTCCCCTCCCCAAATCCGTACCAGGCCCTTAGGTCAGGAAAGGGAGAGGAGGAGAGAGCCCCCCCCCTCCTGAACCATACCAGGCCACATGACCCTTAACATGGGGGGTGCTTTGGGGCAGAGGGCCCCCCCCCACCCCATATTACCATGTTAATGGTGACAAGGGCCTCTTCCCCACAACTCTGGGCTGTGGTTGTCGGGGTCTGTGTGTTTTTTATTTCTTTTTGACACTTTCTTTCGTGAATGAGTAGGGGTACAACGTACCCCTACTCATTTACATGGGGAGGGGCGGGATCTGGGGGCTCCCTTGTCAAAGGGGGCTTCCAGATTCCAATAAGCCCCCCTGCCTGCAGACCCTTAAAACCACAGTCCAGGGTTGTTGGGAAGAGGCCCTTGTCCCCATCAACATGGAGACAAGTCACTTTGGGGTGGGGGGGCAGAGGCCCCCCACACCCCAAAGCACCCCCCCACATGTTGAGGGCATGTGACCTGCCAGGCTGCATGCTCTGATAAGGGTCTGATATGGATTCTGGGGGGGGCCCCATGTCATTTTTTTCCTGATTTTTTTTTCCCGGCAATTCTTTTATTTGCATTCAGCTGTCAGTGGGGAAGCCCGCTGACAGCTGATAGCTCATTGGTTGATAAGGACGCAGCGGCTGGCTTCCTGGCCCCCTCCTATACACAGTGTGTTATGGAGAGAAAAAAAATGCAAAATGCTTTAAAAAAAAAAAAACAAATAAAAAATGCAACACTTGCGTTTCTGTTGCGGCTCCATTGAAGTCTATTACATGCAAAACGCAATCTGCTGCTGGGGAAAAAAAGTCCCTGATCCTTTCCAAAAAAACGCAGCACCGCAAAATGCACAGAGGTGAAACACATCCATAGGAAACCATGTTAGATGGACTGTAGTGCGTTTGTGCAAAACACAAAATGCACCAAAAAGTGCATAAGTGTGAATGCAGGGTCAATGTCACATTCACCGCTTTATAAATACACCTCGGAGTCTCCATCACTTTAATCTGATGAAGTCTATACAGTGCCGAGCTCCTCTATGACACGACGCGACACTCCGCCCCGCCGCCGCGTTCACACTTTAGCGTTCCATGAATGTGCGTAGAAGTGAGCGATTTCACGCAAGTTTATGAAATGTGTGAAAAACACGCTTGACGCTCCTGCGATGCCATTCATTGTTAAAGACGGCAAATGGTTAAAAAAAAATGAGCATCAAACGCGCCTTTAACCACTTTGGGTCCGCCCTATGGCAGTTTTATAGGCAGGATCATATACAGTATCTGACAAAAGTAAGTACACCCCTCAGTGACATTTGTGTAAATCTTTTCTTGTATCTTTTCATGTGACAACACTGAAGAAATGACACTTGTCTACAATGTAAAGTAGTGAGTGTACAGCTTGTATAACAGTGTAAATTTGCTGTCCCCTCAAAATAACTCAACACACAACCATTAATGTCTAAACCGCTGGCAACAAAAGTCAGTACACCCCTAAGTGAAAATCTCCAAATTGAGCCCAATTAGCCATTTTCCCTCCCCGGTGTCATGTGACTCATTAGTGTTACAAGGTCTCAGGTGTGAATGGGGAGCAGGTGTGTTAAATTTGGTGTTATCGCTCTCACTCTCTCATACTGGTCACTGGAAGTACAACATGGCACCTCATGGCAAAGAATTCTCTGAGGATCTGAAAAAAAGAATTGTTGCTCTACATAAAGATGGCCTAGGCTATAAGAAGATTGCCAAGACCCTGAAACTGATCTACAGCACGGTGGCCAAGACCATACAGCGGTATAACAGGACAGGTTCCCCTCAGAACAGGCCTCACCATGGGCCACCAAAGAAGTTGAGGTCACGTGCTCAGCGTCATATCCAGAGGTTGTCTTTGGGAATTAGACGTATGAGTGCTGCCAGCATTGCTGCAGAGGTTGTAGGGGTGGGGGGTCAGCCTGTCAGTTCTCAGACCATACGCCGCACACTGCATCAAATTGGTCTGCATGGCTGTCATCCCAGAAGGAAGCCTCTTCTAAAGATGATGCACAAGAAAGCCCACAAACAGTTTGCTGAAGACAAGCAGACTAAGGACATGGATTACTGGAACCATGTCCTGTGGTCTGATGAGACTAAGATAAACGTCTTTGGTTCAGATGGTGACAAGCGTGTGTGGGGGCAACCAGGTGAGGAGGACAAAGACAAGTGTGTCCTGTCTACAGTCAAGCATGGTGGTGGGAGTGTCATGGTCTGGGGCTGCATGAGTGCTGCCGGCACTGGGGGGCTACAGATCATTGAGGGAACCATGAATGCCAACATGTACTGTGATATACTGAAGCAGAGCATGATCCTCTCCCTTCGGAGACTGGACCGCAGGGCAGTATTCCAACATGATAACCACCCCAAACACACCTCCAAGACGACCACTGCCTTGCTAAAGAAGCTGAGGGTAAAGGTGATGGACTGGCCAAGCATGTCTCCAGACCTAAACCCTATTGATCATCTGTGGGACATCCTCAAACGGAAGGTGGAGGAGCGCAAGGTCTCTAACATCCACCAGCTCTGTGATGTCATCATGGGGGAGGGGAAGAGGACTCCAGTGACAACCTGTGAAGCTCTGGTGACCTCCATGTCCAAGAGGGTTAAGGCAGTGCTGGAAAATAATGGTGGCCACACAAAATATTGACACTTTGGGCCCAATTTGGACATTTTCACTTAGGGGTGTACTGACTTTTGTTGCCAGCGGTTTAGTCATTAATGGCTGTGTGTTGAGTTATTTTGAGGGGACAGCAAATTTACACTGTTATACAAGCTGTACACTCACTACTTTACATTGTAGACAAGTGTCATTTCTTCAGTGTTGTCACATGAAAATATAGAAGAAAAGATTTACACAAATGTCACTGAGGGGTGTACTTACTTTTGTCAGATACTGTATATATACATGAGCCAACCCTTCCGGGTAGGGGGCGCTATAAGATGCTGTCATTAAAAAACATGTGACTTTAGTGTCCACAGTGGCACAATGTGAATGGAGATGTCTCCGGCACGCTGTACACCCAGCTGGACCCCCTATGGGTTCCGGGCCCCTGAGACATCTGTCTTTCTGCTTCCCCTGATAGTCCCATCTATTCCCTTCTCCTTCCGATATCCTCCTCTGAATGACCCTCAATCAGAACCCGCTACAATGTAGCCAGTGTGTTCCCGGGTTCCAGCGCCCTCTGCTGGGCACACAATGGGTCGTGAGTGGGAGGTTGCACAGAGGAGTTTTGCGATGGATTTTCTCATGAACCCTGTCGGAGAATCCCTCACCGGGTAATAGACGTCGGTCATCTGCAGGAGGTTCTTGGTGCTCCCGTTCTCCTGCATTTCGATGGTCTCCCTCCCCCAATCGGAGGAGCGCTGGGTTTTCGGGTACTCGGCATACGGGGACATCTGGAAGTCGCCGCTCTTAAAGATGAGTTTGCTGATGTCGTGTTTGCTCTTCCTGAAATGCAGAATCAGATTTGATGTGAGCCGATTGGTGGAAATCTGTCCCATCCCCCACCCGATTCATCGTCAGATATGCCGGAGACGTTCTGACCCCCCCTCCCCCGTGTATCCCCCCCTCCCCCGTGTATCCCCCCCTCCCCCGTGTATCCCCCCTCTACATGATCCATATTCCGGGGTCCTCAGGGGGCGAGAAATACCAACCTGCAGCAGGTGATGGTGAGAGCGATGCCGAGGATGAGGAGGAGCCCCCCGCCCGCCGCCGATATGATCACCGTGATCAGCTGGTACGCTGCAAAACAAAACACAGGGGGGGCGTCACCCGAGGGCGGGAAACAGACGCAGGGGGCGGGGCTAGGAATGACACAATGCTACAAAATAAGGAACATCCAATAGGGACACAGCACTGAAGAAAGGTAGGTGATGGCCTGAAGACCTCAAATGCAGTGTCAATGCTTCAACCAGCAACTACAGAACACCTCCTCTCTGTATTATGGAGGTGAGGAGAGGGGGAGGTGTTTTGTAGTCCTGTCCCTATTAAGGATTAAGGCTACATGCCGAAACGCGTAAGCCCTGTATTATTTTGTACTACACCTAGATCAATAAACTCATTCATTGAGGAAGATCAAGCTGCCGGCTTTCTTTTCTCTACATGTTCTGTAGTTCCGTCCTAGGGGGACAGCGCTGCTCCTCCAGAGATACAGTGCAGTGAGCGTTGTCACCTTAGGTCAGGAAGTGTGTTACTGGCGGGATCAACAGGGAAGTTAAATGATACGAATGTTACATGTGTTGGTGTGATCCAATAATAGTCATACTGAATGGAACCCCACTATGGACTACAGAACACCTCCTCTCTGTATTATGGAGGTGAGGAGAGGGGGAGGTGTTCTGTAGTCCTTAGCTTATTAAGGATTAAGGCTACACACCGAAACGCGTAAGCCCTGTATTATTTTGTACTACACCTGGATCAATAAACTCATTCATCCCGGGAGATCGAGGTGCCGGCTTTCTTTTCTCTACATGTTCTGTAGTCCGGTCCTAGAGTGACAACGCTGCTCCTCCAGAGATACAGTGCAGTGAGCGTTGTCACCTTACTGGCAGGATCACCAGGGAAATGAAAAGCAACGAATGTTACATGTGTCGGTGTGATCCAATACTATGGACTATGGAACACCTCCTCTCTGTATTATGGAGGTGAGGGGAGGAGTTCTGTAGTCCGGTCTTAGGGTGACAACGCTGCTCCTCCAGAGATACAGTGCAGTGAGCGTTGTCACCTTACTGGCAGGATCACCAGGGAAATGAAAAGCAACGAATGTTACATGTGTCGGTGTGATCCAATACTATGGACTATGGAACACCTCCTCTCTGTATTATGGAGGTGAGGGGAGGAGTTCTGTAGTCCGGTCTTAGGGTGACAACGCTGCTCCTCCAGAGATACAGTGCAGTGAGCGTTGTCACCTTACTGGCAGGATCACCAGGGAAATGAAAAGCAACGAATGTTACATGTGTCGGTGTGATCCAATACTATGGACTATGGAACACCTCCTCTCTGTATTATGGAGGTGAGGGGAGGGGGAGGAGTTCTGTAGTCCGGTCCTAGGGGGACAGCGCTGCTCCGCCAGAGATACAGTGCAGTGAGCGTTGTCACCGTAGGACAGGAAGTGTGTTAGTGGCGGGATCACCCGGGGAATGAAAAGCTGCGAATGGTGTTCCCGGGATTGGATACAATGTAACGTTTAATGCTGAGAATTTCAGCCGACAGATGTGCTGCACGTGATTGATGGTTGGGGGGGGGCGGGGCAGGTGATGTCACCGCCGCTCACATGACTGTATCCTGCTTCTTCACCTTTAGAACTTGCGTCTTATTATGTGGGTGGAGCCTCTTTATCAGTAATGTATGAATTAGGAGTGGGGGGAGGGGGTAATAATGTTTTATGGCGTCTCATATAAATTCTGCTTATCAGTGAACTATTTATAGATGAAATGAGTCAAATCACAAACACCGCGCCGGGGCAAAGGGGAAAATATCTCCGGCTGGCATAGATGCAGAATGTTCCGGATAATAAATTCTGCGCAATCGCTGCGTCCGCCAAACGCGCTCCGACCACCGCTACAGACATCAACACCGGTTCCTCCACCGGGATATCATTTATCAATCTATCAATCAGAAATATGCCCCTGTGCAGCTGAAAGATCAAATCAGGCTTGCAGTGGGAGTGGCCAATCTGTAAAGGGATAGGCGGGAGGGGGAGGGACAGAGGTGGGCTTACAAGAGGGAGGAGCTTAGGGTGGCCATCACAAGTCTGTTACTATGTAGACTGACTATAAAAGTGTTTGTGAGTAATTGGTAACAGGGCAAAAGGGGCAGCTGCCCCGGGCCCAGTCATTGTTGTGGGGCCCAAAGCAGTTGCCCCTTGAGCCCGCACTGCCTGCAAATAGTTGATATGTGGATTCTGGAGGGCCCAAGAAAATGTTTGCCTGGGGTCCAATCAATATTAAAGATGGCCCCGATTGGTAAGTATCCTGTTGCTCATCATCACTTTTTGCTGGAAGGGGGGGGCACCGGGGCAATGATATTCCAACAAGCAGGCTGGAAACGGGGCGGTAACAAATGGCGGCCTCTGTATGCTTATTGCCCTTCCTATGTTCTGCAGTCGGGGGGAAGCACAGTGGCTTGGTGGTCTGAGGCCAGCAGGTCAGCATGGAGTTTGCATGTTCTCTATGAGCTTTCATGAGTTTCCTCCAGTTTTCTGTTACTGTACTGTGGGGCCCCGAGATCTCTATATACAGTGGCTTGGTGGTTGGCTCCTCTGCCTCGCACCACTGGGGTCCTCAGTTTGAATCCCAACCAGGACACTCAGAAGCATAACTAGAACCTTCAGCGCCCCAAGGCAAGAAACCATGAAGGGCCCCCCCCCCCCTAGCCAGGGCCCTTCCCACTGATCCCGGGGCCCTCTACTCCCATTGTGGGACCCTTTTTTATAGTTCTGCATTGGGCCCCTTCCTGCCATTTTAGGGCCCCCCCCCCCCACAGTGGCGGAATGCCAGGCCCCAGTCGCAAGTGTGACCTTTGCAACCCCAGTATTTCCTCCACTGCTGTCAGTAGTTTTTGGGGTTTTTTTAAATACATTTTTACCATTTTTTTTTTTTTTTACAATATTATTTTTTATTATTTTTAAAAAACATTTTAGGAGACCCATTGGGGGGGCTTTGGTGAGGTATCGGAGGTCTAAAAGGGCCTCTGAGGTTTCACCTTTGAGACAGAGAAAAGAGATTGAGGACACAGCCCTCCATCTCTGCAGCATCAGCAGCACAGAATGAATGGACAGGAAGAGCTCTGTACAGAGGCTTCCTGTTCATTCAGGAACTGAAGCATAGTAAATGCAGTTTACTATGCCTCAGCTATGAATGAAATTTTTTTTTTTTTTAAAGTCAATGATCGTTACCGATCGCTGACTCTATTCATTAAGACAAGGAGTTTGCTGGTAAAGGAATTATTTTCCGGCCCCTTCCCTACTCTCTATCCTGACACATCCCCCACAGCAGCCGGCAGGAGAGGGGAGGGGGGAACCCGGAAGCACTGCTGGGAGGATTGGGGGGGGGGCTGGAGAGCGCACAGGGGCCCGGAGACAGCACAAGGGGACCAGGAGAGAGGACAGGGGTGGCATATAGAGGAACCAATTCGTCCATTTCCTTCCGGCAGCAGCTGAATACCTGCAGGAGTGGGGGAGGAGAAGCGGGCATTCAGCGACTGCATGGAGGGATTGGTTTCTCTACATGTCTCCACCCCTCCAATACAAGTGTACAGGGAGGACCCTGGAGTCTGGGGCCGGGGTCCAATCACGACCTCTGTGACCCCTGAGGACACTAAATGCATGGAGTTTGCATGTTCTTCCTGTGCTTGTGTGGGTTACATATGTAGTTGGTAAGGCTGAATACAGACATCATCCTGTGTGGGTGAGTGGGGCTCCTCAAATGCTGGTAGGTTAACTGGCTTCCTGTTTAAAATGACCCCAGTATGGTGAGATGGGGACCTTAGATTGCAAGCTCCTGAGGTCAGGGACTGATCATATATTATGTAAATTGTCAGAGCTTTATAAATGCCTGTATTAAATATAAATTGTAAACAAAACATGTGTGGGTGTGTGTGGAGGGGGCACAAGCATTACTCTTCTCGGCAGGTGGTACAATGTGTCAGGTGTGGGCAAACTTCGGCACTCAAGCTGTTGCAGGACTAGTACAAATTCCACCTACTGTGAACTCAGAGGGAGGCGCCGGGAGTAGTGGTGAAGGATGAGGGGACTTTCAATGGCAGTGCTGGTCACAGACTGTGGCAGGGAGCACAGAGCTCAAGCACATGGCTGGATGGGGAGGTGAGGTTCAATGATGAGTCTGTGTAAGGCAGCAGTGTGATGCAGAGTGCTCAGGGGGGCAGAGAGCTGCAGCATTATGTGTATAAGGCAGCAGTGTGATCCGGGGGAGGGGGGCAGAGAGCTGCAGCATTGTGTGTATAAGGCAGCAGTGTGATCCGGGGGAGGGGGGCAGAGAGCTGCAGCATTGTGTGTATAAGGCAGCAGTGTGATCCGGGGGAGGGGGGCAGAGAGCCGGAGCATTGTGTGTATAAGGCAGCAGTGTGATCCAGGGGAGGGGGGCAGAGAGCCGGAGCATTGTATGTATAAGGCAGCAGTGTGATCCGGGGGAGGGGGGCAGAGAGCCGGAGCATTGTGTGTATAAGGCAGCAGTGTGATCCGGGGGAGGGGGGCAGAGAGCCGGATCATTGTGTGTATAAGGCAGCAGTGTGATCCAGGGGAGGGGGGCAGAGAGCCGGAGCATTGTATGTATAAGGCAGCAGTGTGATCCGGGGGAGGGGGGCAGAGAGCCGGAGCATTGTGTGTATAAGGCAGCAGTGTGATCCAGGGGAAGGGGGCAGAGAGAGGGAGCATTGTGTGTATAAGGCAGCAGTGGGAAGGGCAGGGGAAGGGGGGCAGAGAGCCGGAGCACTGTGTGTATAAGGCAGCAGTGTGATCCAGGGGGAGTGGGGCAGAAAACCAGAGCATTGTGTGTATAAGGCAGCAGTGTGATCCAGGGGGGAAGGGGGCAGAGAGCTGGGGCATTGTGTGTATAAGGCATCAGTGTGATCCAGGGGGGGAGGGGGGCAGAGAGCCGGGGCATTGTGTGTATAAGGCAGCAGTGTGATCCAGGGGGGAGGGGCGCAGAGAGCCGGGGCATTGTGTGTATAAGGCAGCAGTGTGATCCAGGGGGGAGGGGGGCAGAGAGCCAGAGATTTTTATGAATAGGGCATGTAAAATTCATGTTAGTGGTCTGCAGGATTCAAAATTGTGAGTTTAGTGGTCTGTGAGGTCTGAAAGGTTGGTGACAGCGGACCTATACAAGTCAGTCCTGTGTGTTTGGCTGGAGGTTCTCTTTAAGACAAGTAAAATGATTTGTGCTGCATTACTCAATGTGTCCACAGGGTGTCAGTGTTGCAGCAGATGTGGGAGAGGTCAGGCTGGGGAAGTTTATTAGCAGGAATTATATGTGAGAATTCTGAACTCCACCCACAATTCTTCATTCCAATGATCGCTGTTCGGAGCTCTGAGGTGTATATTTCATATCTGGGCGGAGTTATGGATCTGTATTTGGGGACTGTCCAGCAGTAGATAGTTATGGGGTCCCTCTGGGGCCCCTATCTGACCCCAGACACATGAGGGGTCCGCTCTGATGGTGCCGCGCTCTGTACTCCACCCTCCCCCCAGGGACCGCACTCCGAGAAAAGGAGAACAAACTGCAGCCAATGCTGGACTGACCAATCAGATTTCCTCCTGCACAATGAAAGGCGACACCCAACTGACAGCAACTCCAATTCTCTTCTCATTCCCTCCAGTTCTGAAGAGTCTTGTGATGTACTAAGAGAGCAGAGAGAGCAGACAGGACCTGACCCCCCCGGAGGGGATTATTGAGGGGTTCAGTGCACAGGACCTGACCCCTGGGGGGGTTATTGAGGGGGTTCAGTGCACAGGACCTGACCCCTGGGGTGGGTTATTGAGGGGGTTCAGTGCACAGAGGGGACCAGAATGAGGGTACAGATATGTCGGGGTCAACCTTCCAACGATTCACAAAGTAGAACTCTGGGGGGAGCCACCAACAATTACACTTGTGTCAAGTTAGCATCACAATCTTGGAAATTCCAGTGTCTATATAGCAGCACAATACAGAACTACAAGTCCCAGCCATCCCAGTGTCTATATAGCAGCACACAGCCAATACAGAACTACAAGTCCCAGCAGTGATAAGCTGCTTCCTTAAATCCCCTTCCAGTCTCCGGAATGCTCGCCCCTCCTCCCCGCACTTCTCTGACTCAGCATTGCTGTCCATTATATCGCTGATAGATAAGAAGGAGCGCAATGTTTAGTGTGGTCAGCCCTCCCAGAATGTGAGCGGTTTCTCCGGGTTCAGGTTCTCTGTAGATGAACGATTCCCTCATAGAATCCAATTTATTAAGTGAATCCATAAAATGATCCAAAAGGATCGATGATAAAAACCTTCATAGAGAGTGCAGTGCTCCCCCCCCCCCCCCCACTAACAGGAAGATCGTTCTCCATAGAAGTCTGAGAACATTCCTCCCCCCCCCCCCCCCAATACACACACAATCATTGTACCCGAATATTCCTTCCTCCCCCCCCCCCCCCATACACACAATCATTGTACCTGAACTTTCCTGGAAGAATTGTTGTGCACATTTCTTATAAATTACTAAACCGCATTTCTGTTTTCTGTGATTAGTCTAAAGACCGAGATAATACGATTTTATCTGCATCTGATACAACCCGATACAATCCGATACAATCCGATACAATCCGATACAACCCGATACAAACCGATACAACCCAATACAATCCGATACAAACCGATACAAACCGATACAAACTGATACAAACTGATACAAACCCGAAACAACCCGATACAATCCAATACAACCCGATACAATCTGATACAACCCAATACAATCTGATACAACCCAATACAATCTGATACAACCCAATACAATCTGATACAACCCGATATAATCTGATACAACCCGATACAACCTGATACAATCTGATACAACCCGTTACAACCCGATACAATCCGAAACAACCCGATACAATCTGATACAACCCGATACAATCTGAACAACCCGATACAATCCGAAACAACCCGATACAATCTGATACAACCTGATACAATCTGATACAACCCGATACAATCTGATAAATCTGATACAACCCGATACAATCTGAACAACCCGATACAATCCGAAACAGCCCGATACAATCTGATACAATCTGATACAACCCGATACAATCTGATACAATCTGATACAATCTGATACAACCCGATACAATCTGATACAACCCGATACAATCTGATACAACCCGATACAATCTGATACAATCTGATACAACCCGATACAACCCGATACAATCTGATACAATCTGATACAATCTGATACAACCCGATAAAACCCGATACAATCTGATACAACCCGATACAATCTGATACAACCTGATACAACCCGATACAATCCGAAACAACCCAATACAATCTGATACAATCTGATACAATCTAATACAACCCGATACAATCTGATACAACCCGATACAATCTGATACAATCTGATACAATCTGATACAACCCGATACAATCTGATACAACCCGATACAATCCGAAACAACCCAATACAATCTGATAAATCTGATACAACCCGTTACAATCTGATACAACCCGATACAATCTGATACAATCTGATACAACCCGATACAATCTGATACAATCTGATACAACCCGATACAATCTGATACAACCCGATACAATCTGATACAACCCGATACAATCTGATACAACCCGATACAATCTGATACAACCCGATACAATCTGATACAACCCAATACAATCTGATACAACCCAATACAATCTGATACAATCCGAAACAACCCGATACAATCTGATACAACCCGATACAATCTGATACAACCCGATACAATCTGATACAATCTGATACAACCCGATACAATCTGATACAACCCGATACAATCTGATACAACCCAATACAATCTGATACAACCCGATACAATCTGATACAACCCAATACAATCTGATACAATCCGAAACAACCCGATACAACCCGATACAACCCGATACAATCTGATACAACCCGATACAATCTGATACAATCCGAAACAACCCGATACAACCCGATACAATCTGATACAACCCGATACAATCTGATACAACCCGATACAACCCGATACAATCTGATACAACCCGATACAATCTGATACAACCCGATACAATCTGATACAACCCGATACAATCTGATACAACCCGATACAATCTGTTACAACCCAATACAATCTGATACAACCCGATACAATCTGATACAATCTGATACAACCCGATACAATCCGAAACAACCCGATACAATCTGATACAACCCGATACAATCTGATACAACCCGATACAATCTGATACAACCCGATACAATCTGATACAACCCGATAAAACCCGATACAATCTGATACAACCCGATACAATCCGAAACAACCCGATACAATCTGATACAATCTGATACAACCCGATACAATCTGATACAACCCGATACAATCTGATACAACCCGATAAAACCCGATACAATCCGATACAACCCGATACAATCTGACCTCTACAGCAGATTAATCAGATTATCTCCATCCCCCAACATCCCAGTGGGCTCTGCAAGGTGTTAATGGCGTAGAAATGGCGATCTGCCGGGGTCACAATGTGGGGGACATTTTAGGGCTGACCCCGCCGGTCATTTGTTCTCCATCACCATCCCGCAGTGTCAGTTCGCACACATTATATACACACACATTATATACACACACATTATATACACACACATTATATACACACACACACATTATATACACACACATTATACACACACACACATTATATACACACACATACATTATACACACACACACATTATATACACACACACATTATATACACACACACATTATATACACACACATTATACACACATTATATACACACACATTATATACACACACACATTATATACACACACACATTATATACACACACATTATACACACACACACATTATATACACACACATTATATACACACACATTATATACACACACATTATATACACACACATTATATACACACACATTATACACACACAATGTATACACACACACACACATTATATACACACACATTATATACACACACACTATATACACACACATTATATACACACACATTATATACACACACACTATATACACACACGTTATATACACACATTATATACACACACATTATATACACACACATTATATACACACACATTATATACACACACATTATACACACACACATTATACACACACACATTATACACACACACATTATATACACACACATTATACACACACACACACATTATATACACACACACACACATACACACACACTATATATACACACACACATTATATACACACACATTATATACACACACATTATATACACACACATTATATACACACACAATGTATACACACACACACATTATATACACACACACATTATACACACACACACACACATTATACACACACACACATTATACACACACACATTATATACACACACATTATATACACACACATTATATACACACACATTATACACACACATTATATACACACACATTATATACACACAATGTATGCACACACATTATATACACACACATTATATACACACAATGTATACACACACATTATATACACACACACTATATACACACACACGTTATATACACACACGTTATATACACACACAATGTATACACACACATTATACACACACACATTATATACACACACATTATATACACACACACACACATTATATACACACACATTATATACACACACACATTATATACACACACAATGTATACAGCTTTATACACGAGAGGGGGGGGAGGGGGACATCTGACAGTAAAGGGGAATTCGGGTTCAATGGAAGGGGGAGGGGCTATATAAATCAATAATGGGCGGAGCCTTTTCTTGCGCTGCATTAAACTTACGGTTGGAGCAGTTGAATCCTCCCAGTCCGAAGGGACATCTAGAAAATAAGAGGCAGAAGCTTGTCATAAAACTTTTTCCCAATCCGGAGACAATTCCGCACTCACACAATGGATTTCCATGTCAGCCAATCAGATTTCACCTTCCACTGACACCAGAGCTGTGAAAGTGGGACTCCGGACAAAACATGGAGGAATTGTCGGGACATCAATATAAACACAATGACAGGTTCTCGGTCCTCATTATGTCCCTCAGGTGTCCCTGGGACAGGAAATGAGGAAAATTTTCCCAGCGGGGGTCACCAACAAAGGCTCCGCCCCTCCATCAAACACCAAGAAAAAAAAGTTTTGGTTGAATGTTCAGCTCTGTCACACTTTGAATGACAATTACTCGGTGATACAACACTGTACATAGAGGACATTCGTATCATTTTCTTCCCACAAATAGAGATTTCTTTCGGTGGTATTTGATCACCTCGGGGGGGGTTCTATGTTTTTGCTAAACAAACTAAAAAAGACCGAAAAAAAGTTTTTCTTAGTTTCTGTCATAATATTTAGTTTTCTTCTTCACTGATAGGCACTGATAAGAGGCACTGATGGGAACTGATAGGCGACACCGATGGGCACTGATATGCAGCACTGATAGGCTGTATTGATTGGCACTGACAGGTGGCACTGATGAACACTAATAGATTGCACTGATGGGCAGCACTAATGGGCACTGATAGGCAACACTGATAGGTGACACTAATGGGCACTGATCAGTGGAACTGATGGGCACTGATAGGCGACACTGATAGGTGGCACTGACAGGCGGCACTAATGGGCACTGATCAGTGGAACTGATGGGCACTGATAGGCGACACTGATAGGTGGCACTGACAGGCGGCACTAATGGGCACTGATCAGTGGAACTGATGGGCACTGATAGGTGGCATTGATTGGCACTGATATGCAGCACTGATGGGCACTGATAGGTGGCACTCATGGGCACTAATAGATGGCACTGATGATGAGGTACTGACAGGTGTTACTGATGGGCTCTGATTGGCACTGGGAGATTTTATTGAGGGGCACTGATTGGCAGCTAGAATTATATATGTTCTGTGTGGAGCGGTCATACATGTTCATTACACGCGGGCTCTGTGTCCTGCTGAGTGCTGCACAGTGATTGGACGTTATCGCTCCTCTCTCTGTCTGTGAATCTGACTAAAGACAACTTACTGTCTATGAAACTAACTGAGCTTATCTCAGCAACCCTGCATTCCTTTTTATACCGCTGACCACTAGAGGGAGCGCTTACACTACCTTTCATGAAATACAATAATCAAAATATGGAACAGCAATTTCTGCCCTGAGACATTTACAGTATTAAAATGAAATGTGTACTTTCTAAAAATTTGTCTTCATTTTAATTTTTTTTTGTCGCAGAGCGATACCCCGGCATGTTCCCCCAGCGTGATCAAAACAACCCCCAGAGCTCCGCCCCTTCCTCACCTCACACAGACTCCATCCTGAAGTTGATAGCCGTCATCACAAGCTGTGGAGGAAATGACATTATTAGTGTTACCGGGCAAAAGTGACAGTTGTAGGTGGATGTCTGTGAAGAACGCCCACCGGGTGACTGTCTGGGGTGCCGGCAGACAGATTTGATAGATGGAGTTCCTGACTCTGAATCCCCATCAGGGACACTGCCGTTCCTTTCACCATAAGGAATCATTGAGCTCCTCCCTCAAGGGGCTCAGTAGGAGGGAGTGGACAGTTCTGCGGGGGCGGGACTTCCCTGCTCAGAATGATACTGAGTGATGTAATAACAGCAGAGGAGACAGGAACTCCAGCACACAGATCTCACCACCTTAATTCCAGGGAGCCGTAGGAAGCTGTCTGGGGCTTCAAGATGTCACAACTATTTTATTATTTGTCAGGTTCTTTGACTGACAGCATCTGCAGATCAAAGTTCTTCTCTTTAATCAATGTTTATAAACAATGTTACTTTGTATCTCATCTCTCATCTGATCAATGTTTTTAAACAATGTTACTTTGTATCTCTCTATCTCCTGTCTGATCAATGTTTATAAACAATGTTACTTTGTATCTCTCTATCTCCTGTCTGATCAATGTTTATAAACAATGAGACTTTGTATCTCTCTATCTCCCATTTGATCTATGTTTATAAACAATGTTACTTTGTAGCTCTCTATCTCCTGTCTGATCAATGTTTATAAACAATGTTACTCTCGGTCGGTCAGGGACTCTCACCTCGGCAGGAGCGGTCCGTCGTGCTGTATTTGAAGTATCCGGCCTTACACTGGCACTGGGCGATGCCGGCCGGGTCGGCGCACTCCGCCGTCTCATTGTCACATCCCGGATTCTTCAGTTTGCACAGACTGACAGCTGAGAGCAGAAAGAGAAAGATTAGTGAGGACATTAGAGTGTAAGCTCCTCTGCATAGAGACTGATGTGACTGTGGGGGGAGGGGACATTAGAGTGTAAGCTCCTCTGTATAGAGACTGATGTGACTGTGGGGGAGGGGACATTAGAGTGTAAGCTCCTCTGTATAGAGACTGATGTGACTGTGGGGGGAGGGGACATTAGAGTGTAAGCTCTTCTGTATAGAGACTGATGTGACTGTGGGGGGGAGGGGACATTAGAGTGTAAGCTCCTCTGTACAGAGACTGATGTGACTGTGGGGGGAGGGGACATTAGAGTGTAAGCTCCTCTGTACAGAGACTGATGTGACTGTGGGGGAGGGGACATTAGAGTGTAAGCTCCTCTGTACAGAGACTGATGTGACTGTGGGGGGAGGGGACATTAGAGTGTAAGCTCCTCTGTATAGAGACTGATGTGACTGTGGGAGGAGGAGACATTAGAGTGTAAGCTCCTCTGTACAGAGACGGATGTGACTGTGGGGGAGGGGACATTAGAGTGTAAGCTCCTCTGTATAGAGACTGATGTGACTGTGGGAGGAGGAGACATTAGAGTGTAAGCTCCTCTGTACAGAGACTGATGTGACAGTGGGGGAGGGGACATTAGAGTGTAAGCTCCTCTGTACAGAGACTGATGTGACTGTGGGGGAGGGGACATTAGAGTGTAAGCTCCTCTGTACAGAGACTGATGTGACTGTGGGGGGAGGGGACATTAGAGTGTAAGCTCCTCTGTATAGAGACCGATGTGACTGTGGGAGGAGGAGACATTTGAGTGTAAGCTCCTCTGTACAGAGACTGATGTGACTGTGGGGGGGAGGGAACATTAGAGTGTAAGCTCATCTGTACAGAGACTGATGTGACTGTGGGGGGGAGGGAACATTAGAGTGTAAGCTCTTCTGTATAGCACTATATATAAAACATTACCTATATAATAGAGTTCAGGGTGGAGGATGAGCTGGCACGCGGGCGAGTGGTCGGGGGCGGACTGGCACCCCTTTTTGTAGCGCTGGATGTTGTGTCTCAGGTCATACAGGGTGACGTTGGAGGAGAGGAGGAAGATATTCTGGACGGACAGCTCGATGCGATTGCCTAAACTGAACAGCGACAGAACGTGCGTCAGAAACGGTCAGACTCCTCCCACACATGGCGGAGCCAACGCTGCGAATCTCACCTGCTGTTGGTGACGGATGATTGATAATATCCACCAATCACAGAGAAGGAGGAATTCAGCTTCAGGAAGAAAGAGAGCAATGAGTTTAGTATGAGAAGAAGAACTGGAACTGCAACCTGTCTGGGACTGTCAGATAAAGGGGAACCCCGACTTTTACCATATTGGTGAATAAATGACAACCCCGGTGAAAGGAATACTAATTGGAATAACTGCTAATAAAACAATATGTTGTGGATTGAATATTGTGGATCTATTTGTATTGTTATCTGCAGACTTGGGACCGTTCACCCTCATTTCTGGCCATCAGCTATTTTAAGGCTATTTGAGTCACAATTTGGGCGATCGTTACTAATTTATTGCTCGTGCTTGAGATTTATCAATAATTTGTTTGTAGTTCACTGCTGTGCCTGAGCTGCCTGCCCACCAACAAGCAGGAGGAATGTGAACACTGCAATGAGTTCAGCTGCAGAGGATGAAACATATGAATTGCTGTTTTCTGTGTCAGGAGGAACATTTCTGATTTATCAAAAGTCTGTAGACAGGACAGGCTATACATACAGATAAAGGAGAAAACTAATATGTGGACGGGGATATAATATTCAATACTGTAGGATCTGGTAAGGGACCATCCACTGACCATGGTATCCATAGAGTCCCAGCGGGACCATCTACTGTAGGTGTCTATGGTGTCTCCATTGAGGCTCACTAGGTGTCCACAGTTTTTCCAGTGGGGCCCTCGGGTGTCCATTGTATCTCCACTTGAGCCCTCCAGGTGTCAATGGTATCTCCAGTGGGGCCTTGAGGTGTCCATCGTGTCTCCAGTTGGGCCTTCCAGGTGTCAATGGTATCTACAGTGGGGACCTCAGGTGTCCATGGTGTCACCAGTTGGGGCTTCCATGTGTCAATGTTATCTCCAATTGGGCCCTCCAGGTGTCAATGGTATTTCCAGTGGGGCCCACAGGTGTCCATGGTGTCTCCAGTTGGGCCATCCGTGTGTCGATGGTATCTCCAGTGGGGCCCACAGGTGTCCATGGTGTCTCCAGTTGGGCCTTCCGTGTGTCCATGGTATCTCCAGTGGGGCCCACAGGTGTCCATGGTGTCGCCACTTGGGCCCTCCAGGTGTCAATGGTATCTCCAGTGGGGCCTTCAGATGTCCATCGTGTCTCCAGTTGGACCTTCCAGGTGTCAATGGTATCTACAGTGGGGCTCTCAGGTGTCCATGGTGTCACCAGTTGGGCCATCCATGTGTCCATGGTATCTCCAGTTGGGCCCTCCAGGTATCAATGATATCTCCAGTGGGGCCCACAGGTGTCCATGGTGTCTCAAGTTGGGCCTTCCATGTGTCCATGGTATCTCCAGTGGGGCCCACAGGTGTCCATGGAGTCTCCACTTGGGCCCACCAGGTGTCAATGGTATCTCCAGTGGGGCGTTCAGGTGTCCATCGTATTTCCAGTTGGGCCCTCCAGGAGTCAATGGTATCTACAGTGGGGCCCTCAGATGTCCATGGTGTCACCCGTTGGGCCTTCCATGTGTCCATGGTATCTCCAATTTGGTCCTCCAGGTGTCAATGGTATCTCCAGTGGGGCCTTCCAGGTGTAAATGGTGTCTCCAGTTGGGCCTTCCATGTGTCCATGGTATCTCCAGTGGGGCCCACGGGTGTCCATGGTGTCTCCACTTGGGCCCTCCAGGTGTCAATGGTATCTCCAGTGGGGCCTTCAGGTGTCCATCGTGTCTCCAGTTGGGCCTTCCAGGTGTCCATAGTATCTCCAGTTTTGCCCTCCATATGTCAATGGTATCTACAGTGGTGCCCTCAGGTGTCCATGGTGTCTCCAGTTAGGCCTTCCACATGCCCATGGTATCTCCAGTTGGGCCTTCCAGGTGTCCATGGTGTCTCCAGTGGGGCCCTCCAAGTGTCCACAGAGTTTCCAGTGGGGTCTATGGGTGTCTATGTTATCTCCAGTTGGGCCCTCCAAGTGTCCATGGTATCTCCAGTGGTGCCCACTAGGTGTTTATGGTGTCTTCATTGAGGTCCTGTAGGTGTCCACAGTGTTTCCAGTGGGGCCCTCTGTTGTCCATGGTATCTCAAGTTGGTCCTTCCAACAGTCCATGGTGTCTCCAGTGAGGCCCTCCAGGTGTCTATGGTGTCTGCAGTGGGGACCTCCATATGTCCATAGTACTTTTAGTTGGGCCCTCCAGGTGTCCATGATGTCTGCATTGGGGCCCTCTAGATGTCCATAGTACCTCTATTGGGGCCCTCTAGGTATCCACAGTATTTCCAGTGTTGCCCTCCAGGTGCCCATAGGCTTATAGTGAGGTCCTCTGGGTGTCCATCATGACTCCAGTGGGGATCTTAAGGTCTATAGCGACTTTGAACTGCAGGTGATGGCTGCTGGTTGCACAGTAATGCCGATGTGGAGTTACAGTGTTTGAATATTTAAGTTATTGTGTTAGAAATAAACCTCAGCTTGAGGTTTGTAAAATGGGCTCCACTGACTGCAGGTTACTCAGTAAAACAATGTTGTGGGGTCCTCTGGAGTCCTGTGTGGGGCCCTCTGGAGTTCTGTGTGGGGCCCTTTGGAGTCCTGTGTATGGCCCTCCAGGTGACCATGGTGCATTGGTGTGTGTGGCCCTTTGGACTCCTTTATCTCCAACAAGACACCATGGGCACCTGGACAGCCTCCAGAACCTGATTATCTACAGTAGAGGAAAGTCAGGTCACCAGTCTGGCTGTATTGTCTGGCAGGTGTGTGTAAATCTCAGGACTGGTGAGCAGAACTATAACAGCTCCCATATATGTCTATTTGTCTAGAGTTCCACTTTAAATATCTCTAACAGTCAATTGTCTGATTGTCTGGGCATTCGTTCTACTCACAATATGTACAATCTCATCTTCAATTTGCTGTAATTTGGTGTATTTCCTGTCGGAGCCGTTCAGCAAACTTCTCGGGATTTCGATGTGGCCGAGGAACGTCCTCACTGAAAAGATAAAACAACCGATGAGAATGCAGTTTGGTCTGTCCATTCGTCTGCCTGTCAGGGCAAATAGGAGAAGTAAGGAGGGGGGATGGGGGGGAGCTGCTGGCCACCAATCAGAAAGCTTCTACCCATCGTGGTCACAGAGAAGTGAGACTCCATCCTCTATCTGGGAACATACAGAGAAACAAATCACATTTCCCGATATCTCACCCTGAACACAGGTGGCGCCATTCTCCAGGATGTATCCCAATGGACAGCGGCAGGTGAAGGACCCCCGAAGGTTCACACATGTAGCCAGGGCTGGACATGGTCTGGAGAGACATTCGTCTACATCTGGTGAGACACGAGAAGAAGGGGAGATGTGACCGTCCACAGACAGGGAGATTAGATCAGATCAATGCAACAGATACACAAAAGAATGATATCCTGGACATTATATGGAGGAGGCAAAAAGTTTATGAACCCCTCACTATCACACCTGTATCAGCTGGTTGGACATCCCATTTCAGAACCATTCCAGGACCAGGACCATTCCCAGACAGTTCAAGAAATACTCCAGGACCATTCCCAGAACATTCTAGAACAATTCCAGGACCATACCAGAACCATTCTAGAACCATTACCAGACCATTCTAGAACCATTCCAGGACCATTCCAGAACCATTTACAAACCATTCCAGAACCATTATCAGACCACTCCAGAACCTTTCTAGAACCATTACCAAACCATTCCCAGCACATTCCAGATGCATTAAATGATACACTAAGTACTCGCCCTCACCAACACTATTGGTGAGGGCGAGTACTTAGTGTATCATTTATTTTATATCACTTGAGGTTTAATTCTAAGCAGCTGCTCAGAGGGAGGGGCTCACCCCATAAGCGCAGTGTTTGGCACACAGGAAAGGGGGCGTATCATCTGTGTACCACATCAGTAGTATATTCCAGATGCATTATCAGACCATTCTAGAATCAATAATAGACCATTCCAGAACCATTCCCAGACCATTTCAAGAACCATTCCCAGCACATTCCAGATGCATTATCAGACCATTCTAGAATCAATAATAGACCATTCCAGAACCATTCCCAGACCATTTCAAGAACCATTCCCAGCACATTCCAGAACCATTACCAGACCATTCCAGAGCCATTCCCAGACCTTTCCAGAACCCTTCCTAGAACATTTCAGACTTATTCCCAGACCTTTCCAGAACCATACCCAGACTCATTCCCAGATAATTCCAGAGCCATTCCCAGACCTTTCCAGAACCCTTCCTAGAACATTCCAGACTCATTCCCAGACCATTCCAGGACCATTCCCAGACCTTTCTAGAACCATTCCCAGACCATTCCAAAACCATTCTAGAATCATGGGCTATTAACCATTTTTTTCATTTAGAAATGTAGGAATGAAGTATTGGCTGGGGTTACTTACCTTTTTCACAGTGCTGCCCCTGCCAGGCCGTGGGACACTCACATCTGTAGTCTCTCCGGTGACCGCCTCGCTGTACGCAGCTTCCGCCATTGTGGCACGGGTTGGGGGAGCAGACGCTGACTATGGAAACGGGAAAACTGTTAAGAAGACATTTATGTGAAGTTCTGCTGTGTATCCAATACATACAGAGACATTCATTGCCGTACCTGGTGCTGGCAGGGTGGGGATGGGCTGTGCGGCTGGAGTTGGAGGACTAGCTGCTGTAGTAGTGGAATATTTGACAGTGACTACACCGGGTTGTGCTGTTGTGTGTGCCGGCGCCTTTTTATCCTTATTACTGATGGTGATCTCCACTTTTGGCATTACGGTCTTTATGTCCATGCTGGTTGTTCTGACAGAGGTCACCTGCTTGTTGGGGTCACCAGTGGTCAATGCTGGTCTTGTAGTCTCGGGAATATCTTGGGGGGGCCCTTGCGTGGTAAAACGTGGTGATGGGATCAGTAGATTTCTGGAAGTGGTCAACGGAATTTGACTGGTTGGCTGAGCTGAAGGTTCAGTTACATGTGTTGTTGTGATGGTTGGAGCTCCTCTGTCTTCGAGAGAAGTAACTGATGTCTGAGTCTCCACAATGGAGCTCAAGGTCGTTGTTAGGTTTATAAATGCCGTTGTTGTCTCATCAAGGAACCTCTGACCAGTTTCTGTGGTGTGGGATTCTCTAAACCCAGTCGTGGAAATGTTATAGGCCCTGGACGTTTGGTCAGTCCTAGCTGGTGGTAAAGAAGTCCTATAGGAGGCGCTTGATCCTATAACCTCAACAGAGGAGGAGGTTGTGTGTAAAGATGGTGGTGCAGAAGGTGAAGATGATAATGATGGAAGTTCGGGAGTCGTTAGAAGGGTGGTCTGTGGGGCAGAAGACTTTGTGGAGGTGAATGTTGATGAAGCCTCAGGGGGGAAGGTGGAGAAGGTGGAGAATGACGAAGAGACCAATGTGGAAGACATAGGAGAAGAAAAAGAAGCATCAGATGAAGATTGGTTGAAAACTGTTCCTGTGTCTTCAGAAGAAGAAGATGGCAACTGGGTGGAGGAAGCTGGAAAGGTGGACAATGAAGAGTTGTTGTAAGTCGGGGAAGATGGCACAAATGTGGACTCACTAGCCGGAACATCGGTGCTTGGGATGTTGCTTGTTGTATTTGGAGCTGTAACTGGAATGCTAGTGAAGGGGGCTGAAGATTCTGAGGCCTGGTGAGATGTGGGGGATGGGTAGGTAGTCATCAAATAAGAAGGGGTCTGCAGAGGGTAGGTGATGGAGGTAGAAAGCTCTGATTCTGTTTTATGAATCCCAGAGGTCTCAGTGGAGTTTTCAAAATCCTGTGTCATAGTGACAGAGCCTTGCGTTGTGTTCCCAGAATCCTTTACTTTGGTAACAGACACTTGCGTCATCCCACTAGAATACATTTTATTCCCAGAATCCTTTGTGACAGATCCGGTTCCCCCAGTGTTTGTGGGTCCAGTATCCAGATCGGTGGTGGAAGTGGTGGGATTCTCGGTGATGTTGGACACGTCGGTGTTATTAGTCACAGATAAGGGGGGGGTCTGATCTCCTCCTTCGGTGAAAGTGGTGGAAGTGTAGGTGAAATCTATGTGTGGGGTCCGTTTACTGATATGCCTTCGAGTCACCGACTTCTGAGTGATGCCGGAAGCTGAAACAAAGAGAAAAAAATGTAAATATTCTGTAACCCCAGGAGCATGCAATCAAATAATCCTAAACCTGCCAGGAACTGGATCAGCTGCTGGTGGCACTGTGGTTCCTGGACCAGAAGGTTGTAGTTGCTGATGTCCACCAGCATGGAGCAGATCCCAGCAATTAGCCTTCACCTGATGCTGGCTGCTGGAAGGGTATTTAGCCCCTTCTCTACATTTACCCCTTATTTCAGTGTTTTGCTTACTAGCCAGATACAGGTTTGCCTAAGTCCTGCCTGATCCTGCACCCTGCCGCCTCATATTTGCTCCCCTTGTTCCCGATCCCAGTTCTGGGTCCCCTTTCCTAACTGTTCCTTGCATCTCTGGTTTTACCCTGTTGATTTGAGCTCCCCTTTTATTGGTATGTCAGTCTGGTTTAAGTTTCCTGATTGCAGCTACACAGATCTGGTCATCTCTGCTAATGTATACTTGCACTCGCCATCCCATCCCTGCTCCCGGATGCCTGCACTCACCATCCCATCTCTGCTCCCGGATGCCTGCACTCACCATCCCATCCCTGCTCCCGGATGCCTGCCCTCACCATCCCATCCCTGCTCCGGATGCCTGCACTCACCATCCCTTTCCTGCTCCCAGATGCCTGCACTCACCATCCCATCCCTGCTCCCGGATGCCTGCACTCACCCTTCCGATCCCTGCTCCCAGGTCCCTGCACTTGCCATGCTATCCCTGTTATCCCATCCCTAAGGCACGCAGGGGATGGGGTTCTTGGAGGTCTACGTCTACTATTGCCCTCCCACAAAAATGGACGACCATGCTGTAGCCGCCATTTGACTACAGAGCGACTGGCAAGTGGTTAAAATCAGAAAAACCCTTTAATTAAATGTCAGAATTTATAGTCCATAGAGGAACCCCCAGATGATATCATTCAGTTGTGCAGCCCCTTAAACTGTCCCCCAGGGGCCCCCCGGTCTCTTTATAGGGTCATATTTTCCTTTAGTAAAGGAGAAGGGTGGACACCTGGAACGATGTGTCTATGGCAGATACAATACTCTCCCGGTGGGTGACGAATCGCGTGGGTGGAGGACTTTTCAGAGACGTAGAATGACACTTTTCAGACTATTTTTGGTTACCAAAACACACAGAGAATGTTTTTGGATGTTGGGAATATCAGCAGCTCCCCGCGGTTTCCTCTGCACTGGTCCGGGTCAGCTGACCACCAGCCCAGCATCATCCCGCCGCCGTCAGGATTGTTTTGGAGCTGAGGCTGCGGACGTGAGGGTTCTGGGTGGGGGGGAGTTGGCGTCCAGAGGAATGTGTGCTAACAAAGGCGGAGGTCGGTATCTGGAGTGCCCAGAACTTACAGGGACCTGACGTTTCCTTCCTAGCGACAGATCCCCCCCTCCCCCCCACGCCAGGAACCGGCCCTATCGCCCACCACCCATTGTCTAGACAGTCACAGTAAACTTCCTACCGAGAGATTACACAGAGAGCGGGGAATGTGGGGGACATGACAGGTCCTCTTCCCTCCCCATCATACAATGTATCAGATAAGTGTACAACCTTTCCATGATTCTCTGTCTTCATTTAGAAGGTTTGGAGTTCAGGTGAGAAATGTGAATGTCAACAAGACATACGAGGGTCCAAAATATCCGACAAGTCCAGGATGGATATTTCTATATAGTTACATTGTTCCAGCTTGGAGCAACTCTGTATATAACAGACCTGTGAGATCCCTCTAGAAGCCAGAAATCAGTAAACACCACTACTACACCAATACTACCCCACTACTACACCGCTACTACTCCTCTATTACACCACTACTACTAAACCACTACTACACCAATGCTACCCCACTACTACACCGCTACTACTCCTCTATTACACCACTACTACACCAATACTTTACCAATACTACCCCACTACTACACAGCTACTACTCCTCTATTACACCACTATTGCACCACTACTACACCACTACTACACCAATACTTTACCAATACTACCCCACTACTACACTGCTACTACACAGCTACTACTCCTCTATTACACCACTATTGCACCACTACTACACCAATACCTTACCAATACTACCCCACTACTACTCCTCTATTACACCACTACTACTACACCACTACTACACCAATAGTTTACCAATACTACCCCACTACTACACTGCTACTACTCCTCTATTACACCACTATTGCACTACTACTACACCACTACTACACCAATACCTTACCAATACTACCCCACTACTACTCCTCTATTACACCACTACTACTACACCAATAGTTTACCAATACTACCCCACTACTACACCGCTACTACTCCTCTATTACACCACTACTATGCCTCTATTACACCACTACTGCACCACTACTACACTGCTACTACACCACTACTACTCCTCTATTACACCACTACTACACCAATACTTTACCAATACTACCCCACTACTACACTGCTACTACAACACTACTACTCCTCTATTACACCACTACTACTCCTCTATTACACCACTACTGCACCACTACACCACTACTACTCCTCTATTACACCACTACTACACCAATACTTTACCAATACTACCCCACTACTACACTGCTGCTACACCACTACTACTCCTCTATTACAGCACTACTGCACCACTACTACACTACTACTACACCAATACTTTACCAATACTACCCCACTACTACTCCTCTATTACACCACTACTACACCAATACTTTACCAATACTACCCCACTACTACACTGCATCCTCTACGGACGCCGCCACTGGTGGTTTTTAGCACTGACACTTTGGGAAGGTTTTTCAGCATGTTGTGTAGTCATGTTCAGAGGTTGGGGTAGGAGGTAATGTTAGGAGGTTAGGGAAGGAGGTTATGTTAAGAAGTTAGGAAAATATGTTAGGATGATAGGTTAGGAGGTTGTGATAGGAGGTTAGAAGGCTAGGTTAGGAGGTTATGTCAATAGGTTATCTTAGGAGGTAATGTTAAGAGGATAGGCTAGGAGGTTATGTCAAGAGATTAGGCTAATGCCGCATACACACGAGCGGACTTTACGGCGGACTTTGCCCGGCGGACTGGATTTCGTCGGACAATTCGATGTGTGTGGGCTCCAGCGGACTTTGTTTGCTCAAAAGTTGGACGGACTTAGATTTGAAACTTGTTTAAAATTTATCCGTTGAAATCGAGTCCGGTCGAAAAGTCCGCCGTCTGTATGGTAGTTCGACGGACAAAAAGCCACGCTAGGGCAGCTATTGGCTACTGGCTATGAACTTCCTTGTTTTAGTCCGGTGTACGTCATCACGTACGAATTCGACGGACTTTGGTGGATTGTGTGTAGGCAAGTCCGTTCATTCACAAAGTCCGTCGGAAAGTACGTCGAAAAGTCCGCCGGGCAAAGTCCGCCGTAATGTCCGCTCGTGTGTACGCGGCATAAGAGGTTATGTTAGAAGGCTAGGCTAGGAGGCTGGATTAGGTGGTTATGTTAAGAGGTTAGGAGGTTCTTGCTGGAAGGCTAGGTTATGAGGTTATGTTAGGAGGTTAGGTTGCATTAGGAGGTTGGGTTTGGGACGAGGTTTGGTGATTAAGTTCTAACTTAATTTTTGGATGCATATTTCTAGTGGGATACATTTTTTGGCACTGTCATAATTTTGAAAAGCCGGAGCTTTTTCTCAGATATCTTTAGTATCAGAAGTTCCTGAAGTTCAGTGCAGTTGTTTTTGGCACAAAGACTTTGGGAAGAGCGATCAGCATCTTGTACAATAAGGTTCAGATTGTGGTTAGGAGGTGAGGGTAGGACCTTAGGTTAGAGGATTATGTTGTTAGGCTAGGAGGACAGAGGACCCCTCACCCTGCAAAGGAGGACAGAGGACCCTTCAAAGGAGGACAGAGGACCCTGCAAAGGAGGACAGAGGACCCCTCACCCTACAAAGGAGGACAGAGGACCCCTCACCCTACAAAGGAGGACAGAGGACCCCTCACCCTACAAAGGAGGACAGAGGACCCCTCACCCTGCAAAGGAGGACAGAGGACCCCTCACCCTACAAAGGAGGACAGAGGACCCCTCACCCTGCAAAGGAGGACAGAGGACCCCTCACCCTGCAAAGGAGGACAGAGGACCCCTCACCCTGCAAAGGAGGACAGAGGACCCCTCACCCTACAAAGGAGCACAGAGGACCCCTCACCCTACAAAGGAGGACAGAGGACCCCTCACCCTACAAAGGAGGACAGAGGACCCCTCACCCTACAAAGGAGGACAGAGGACCCCTCACCCTGCAAAGGAGGACAGAGGACCCCTCACCCCTGCAAAGGAGGACAGAGGACCCCTCACCCCTGCAAAGGAGGACAGAGGAGCCCTCACCCTACAAAGGAGGACAGAGGAGCCCTCACCCTACAAAGGAGGACAGAGGACCCCTCACCCTACAAAAGGAGGACAGAGGATCCGCAACAGACAATTGAAAGTGAAGCAGCATCCTTATACCGCCATCAGCAACCCATTATTATATACTGTATCTCACAAAAGTCAGTACACCCCTAAGTGAAAATGTCCAAATTGGGCCCAAAGTGTCAATATTTTGTGTGGCCACCATTATTTTCCAGCACTGCCTTAACCCTCTTGGGCATGGAGGTCACCAGAGCTTCACAGGTTGTCACTGGAGTCCTCTTCCCCTCCCCCATGATGACATCACAGAGCTGGTGGATGTTAGAGACCTTGCGCTCCTCCACCTTCCGTTTGAGGATGTCCCACAGATGATCAATAGGGTTTAGAGCCCTTTCACACTCTCAGCTGGCTACGTTAGCGGTAAAGCGCTGCTAGTTTTAGCAGCGCTTTACCGTCGTTTTAGCTGTGCTTTTTGGCTGCTAGCAGGGTGCTTTTAACCCCCACTAGCAGCCAAAGAAAGGGTTAAAAGGTGCCATTCATTCATTTCAATGGGCAGGGGTGGTGGAGGAGCGGTGTATACATCATTTCTAAACTGCTCCAAAGATGCTGCTTGTAGGACTTTTTCTAACGTCCTGCAAGCGCATCGCTCCAGTGTGAAAGCACTCGGGCTTTCACACTAGGGCTGCAGGGGAGGCATTTTTCAGATGCTTTACAGGCGCTATTTTTAGCGCTTTAGTGCCTGAAAAATGCCTCCAGTGTGAAAGGGGTCTTAGGTCTGGAGACATGCTTGGCCAGTCCATCACCTTTACCCTCAGCTTCTTTAGCAAGGCAGTGGTGGTCTTGGAGGTGTGTTTGGGGTGGTTATCATGTTGGAATACTGCCCTGCGGCCCAGTCTCTGAAGGGAGGGGATCATGCTCTGCTTCAGTATGTCACAGTACATGTTGGCATTCATGGTTCCCTCAATGATCTGTAGCCCCCCAGTGCCGGCAGCACTCATGCAGCCCCAGACCATGACACCCCCACCACCATGCTTGACTGTAGACAAGACACACTTGTCTTTGTCCTCCTCACCTGGTTGCCCCCACACACGCTTGTCACCATCTGAACCAAATACGTTTATCTTGGTCTCATCAGACCACAGGACATGGTTCCAGTAATCCATCTCCTTAGTCTGCTTGTCTTCAGCAAACTGTTTGTGGACTTTCTTGTGCATCATCTTTAGAAGAGGCTTCCTTCTGGGATGACAGCCATGCAGACCAATTTGGTGCAGTGTGCAGCGTATGGTCTGAGCACTGACAGGCTGACCCCCCACCCCTACAACCTCTGCAGCAATGCTGGCAGCACTCATACATCTATTTCCCAAAGACAACCTCTGGATATGACGCTGAGCACGTGACCTCAACTTCTTTGGTGGACGATGGCGAGGCCTGTTCTGAGAGGAACCTGTCCTGTTATACCGCTGTATGGTCTTGGCCACCGTGCTGCAGCTCAGTTTCAGGGTCTTGGCAATCTTCTTATAGCCTAGGCCATTTGTATGCAGAGCAACAATTATTTATTTCAGATCCTCAGAGAGTTCTTTGCCATGAGGTGCCATGTTGTACTTCCAGTGACCAGTATGAGAGAGTGAGAGCGATAACACCAAATTTAACACACCTGCTCCCCATTCACACCTGAGACCTTGTAACACTAACGAGTCACATGAGGGAGGTAAAATTGGGCCCAATTTGGAGATTTTCACTTAGGGGTGTACTGACTTTTGTTGCCAGCGGTTTAGACATTAATGGCTGTGTGTTGAGTTATTTTGAGGGGACAGAAAATTTACACTGTTATACAAGCTGTACACTCACTACATTACATTGTAGACAAGTGTCATTTCTTCAGTGTTGTCACATGAAAAGATAGAAGAAAAGATTTACACAAATGTCACTGAGGGGTGTACTTACTTTTGTCAGATACTGTGTATACACAGCACATATATACAGTAGAGGACATTTGTGGTGGGGGTGGGGAGTCTGTATAACTGTCTGTGTTGGTGTCTCTCTCATAGGACAGTGAAGGGTTAATCCTCCCCGCTGTCGCCCTCTATTAATACTCCGGATTCCGCTCTGGTTGGGTGTTACCAGGAAATACCACAAAACTGTCTGAGCTGCGGCTGTGATAACCGGCCAACAATGGATCTGTCACATAGTGCAGCGCCCCCAGCAGGGAGCCCGGCTCAGAAACCCTATTACTCTTATTATTACTATTATACTAATTACCATTACTTTTTAATTGTTGTTCTTCTTATTATTATTACTATTGTTATTACCATTAATATTACTAGTATTATACTTACTACACTTATTACAAATGGTATTGTTATTATTAGTATTATCATTATTATTATTATTATTATTATTAGTAGTATACATATTGTCATTATTGTTGTTGTTATGAGTCTTATTATTACTATTCTTACTATTATTAATAATATTATTATTATTATCGTTATTAATATTACATTTATTATACTTATTACCATTATTGTTATTATTACCAATATTATTAATATTATATTTATTATACTTATTGCCATTATTGTTGTTGTTATTGTTATTATTATTATTACTATCGTTATTACCATTAAAATTACTAGTATTATACTTACTATACGTATTGCCATTATTATTGTTATTAGTCTTATTATTAATACTGTTATTCTTACTATTATTATTAGTATTAATATTACTAGTATAATACTTATTACCATTATTGTTGTTAATATCATCAGCATTATTACTAATATTATAATTATTATACTTATTGCCAATATTATTATTATTATTATTACTATTGGTCTTACGATTATCACTCATACAGAATATAAGAACTCTCTGCACATCGGCCGTCTGGCAATCAGAAATCACACGTCAGCTCATCCAGTAACAGGAATCTGCACCCTGATTGGCTGCTCTCACGTTTGCTGATCGCGCTGTCACAATGTATACAGGTGATGCCAAGTACTGACTCGGATTTGGGGGTTCCGCTTCCAGGGCTGTCATCCCGATCCCTCCTCCCCCACTTAGTGGGGTCACTGGAACCAGTTTGCAGATCCAGAGTTGGGACTTCACTGGCCGCATGATTGTTCCCTGAAACTGGCACAGGAAGCCCTGATGTCTGAACGAGCACAACATACAGGGATATGTAATGTAATACTGACATATAATCACACACATAGGTTGGACTTGATGGACTTGTGTCTTTTTTCGACCTCACCTACTATGTAACTATGTCAGAGACAGCCAGCAAGCTGCATTTTCAGGAGGTGAGCCGTGGCAGCCCGATTATTTCAGCCATGACGGGTTTCCTTTAAAACTGATCTAAACCAAAATCTTATGGTGGTGATCGTATGATGGTTAAGAACCCCCAGATTTTTGCCTCATTTTTCTGTCCATTCACTTCCCGTCTTGTAGAAATCTCTTCATAGTAAAGGACCCCCCTCCTCCTCCCTCCCCCCTTTATACCAGAACAAGTGTCCCCATTGGAAGATTTCCCCTCTATTCTTGTTCTGGTGACAACTGTAATATTTTGGATTTTCCATCACTTCCTGTTGCGGTGACACCAGGACAAACAGAGGGTGAATCTTCCTAGTGGGGACACAGACAGCAATAAAAACCTGGCAGGGGGTTCTAATACTTTCCGATTACATCCACAGCTATATATATATATATATATATAGGTTTGGTCTTTGGATACACTTTATTTGGTCAGTCCTCCTGCCAAGGTACCGGAGATCCAAACTTCTCTTACTCTGCACTATTATTGTTATCTGCAGCTCGGTGGCTGTCCACCCTCACCCCTCACCATGTGTTCCTCTGATGTTCTGTGTGGATATCCTGACAAGGTGAGGATCCCATCCTGATCTGGGAAATGTTTCTGCTGGTGAACGCTCAGGAGAGGAGGGAGCAGAGAGGAGACCATAGAGAAGGCTCAGATGTTGTTATTGATAACATGAAAACCTCTCTGTTGGCTTTATATATAAGTCATGGATAGTTTGTAGGGATTGGGGATCAGTGTGGTGTCACCGGTGACAGTGCAGAGAAGATCCCCCCCATCCCCCCCCCCACACCCTTCCCGTGTCCCTCTCTGATCTGTGTGGGATCGGGATTGGCTGCTAATCAGTGAAACCAAAAAACAGGACGTTTATCCGCAGGAGGAAGTTGGGGAATTCTCAGGAAGATTTATTGTTACTATTTGTGGACTGAGGCGGGAATGACAGGATGAACATTGGATGGGAACCTGGTCCTCCATACCGGATACTGTATCTGGATGATGTCATGTTGCATTTGGGTGATGTCACAGTGTATCTGGGTGATGTCACATTCTATCTGGATGATGTCACATTGTATTAGGATGATGTTGTGGTGTATCTGGATGATGTCACATTGTATCTGGGTGATGTCACATTGTATCTGGGTAATGTCACAGTGTATCTGGATGATGTCACATTGTATCTGGGTGATGTCACATTGTATCTGGGTAATGTCACAGTGTATCTGGATGATGTCACATTGTATCTGGGTGATGTCACATTGTATCTGGGTAATGTCACAGTGTATCTGGATGATGTCACATTCTATCTGGATGATGTCACATTCTATCTGGATGATGTCACATTCTATCTGGATGATGTCACATTCTATCTGGATGATGTCACATTCTATCTGGATGATGTCACATTGTATCTGGATGATGTCACATTGTATCTGGGTGATGTCACAAATTTACAAATACTGTACTGGTGACCCCACAATAGGGATAAAACTTTTTCGCAGAAGAGAGTTTAATAAGACTCGTGGCCACTCATTACAATTAGAAGAAAAGAGGTTTAACCTTAAACTACATAGAGGGTTCTTTACTGTAAGAGCGGCAAGGATGTGGAATTCCCTTCCACAGGCGGTGGTCTCAGCGGGGAGCATTGATAGCTTCAAGAAACTATTAGATAATCACCTGAATGACCACAACTTACAGGGATATGTAATGTAATACTGACATATAATCACACACATAGGTTGGACTTGATGGACTTGTGTCTTTTTTCAACCTCACCTACTATGTAACTATGTAACTATGTACTATTTGAGTGATGTCACTGTGTATCTGGGTGATGTCACATTGCATCTGAGTGATGTCACTGTGTATCTGGGTAATCTCTTGATATATCTGGGTGATGTCACATTGTATCTGGGTGATGTCACATTGTATTATGGTGATTTAGCAGCCTCCTCCTGCAGGCAACAATTTCTATACAATGGCGGATGAAACTTCTATTAGTGTTGTAATGACAAAATGTAACATTGTATCTGAAGAGTAACAATGTATTCAATCTACAGACTAGAGTACAATATATCAGAGCTATGTAGGAACAATGTATCTAATCTCTGGAGTAACAATGTATCTAATGTCTGGAGTGCTGTAGGTACACTCGGGATCTGTGTGATCAGTCATAGCGTTGTGTGTGTAGTCCCATCATCTCTGTACAATCCTGGTCTGGCGGGGGAGGGGGGGCTGATTTACATCAGGAAATGAAGAGTTGAGATAAGTGGGCGTGGTTCACTCCCAATGTGGTCCCTCGGAGTGTGTCAATGAAGGTCAGTGTGTATTAATATGGAGTTACCCCCCTATAATATCAAGATCCCCCCCCTTCCGGGCTATTAATATGGAGTTGCCCCCCTCCCCCATTGCCATTGTTATGGGTGGTCCCCTCATGGCCATTAATATGGAGTTGTCCCCCTTTGTACTTATAACATCCTCCAGTCTCCTGGAAAGACTTTCCACATGATTTTGGAGGGTGTCTGTGGGAATGTGTGCCATTTGTGAGGTCAGGTACTGATGTTGGATGAGAAGACCTGACTCACCATCGGTGTTCCAATTCACCCCGAAGGTGATGAGTAGGGATGAGGTCAGGGCTCTGTGCAGGACACTGGAGTTCCCCATCACCAAACTGGTCACACCGTGTCTTTACAAAGCAGGGGGGGGGTACACGGTCACGGGGGAACAGAAAAGGGTCTTCACCTAACTGTTAGCACAAGGTTGGATGGGCACAATTGTCTACAATGTCTTTGTATGATGGAGGATTACCGGGATCCTTCACTGGGGACATCTGAACTCCATCGTTTGCAGTAGTGTTCACATCCCGTAGGCCATATAGGATATCAATTTGGAGTGGGGTGACCCAATTACCTATATTCCTTTAACCACCAAGGACAAGTTTGATGAGAAGACCCGGCTCCCCATTGGTGTTCCAGTTCATCCCAAAGTAGGGATGAGGTCAGGACTCTGTCCAGGACACTCCACTTCCTCCATCCCAAACTGGTTACATTATGTCTTTATGGAGTTGGTCATCACATTTAAAAAAACCATGGCCATTATTACCGAGTTCCCCAATAGCCTTCAATATTGAGTTGCCCACTTTGTGGCCAGTCTTTGGGGAAGATTTTCCATAAGATTTTGGAGTGTGTCTGTGGGAATTTGTACCATTTGTGAGGTCAGGTACTGATGTAGGATGAGAAGTCCTGGCTCACATGTTGGGCCTCACATCGGGCACTAAAAAGACTTGGCTCAGCATTCCAATTCAACACAAAGCTGTTCAGTAGGGTTGAGGTCAGGGCTCTGTGCAGGACACTTGAGTCCCCCCCCCCCCTCCAGATGATCGAACCATGTCTTTATGGAGCTGGCTCCACTCTTTTCCGATGGCTTCCTACAACATTTTGGAGGGTGTCCCATTTGTGAGGTCAGGCACCGATGTTGGATGAGAAGACCTGGCTCACCATGAGGTCAGGGCTCTGTACAGGACACTGGAGTTCCTCCACACCAAGCTGGTCACACGGTGGATCTGGACATCTCATCCCAAAAATCAAGGCCATTAATATAGTAAATAAATGTAATCCTAGAGAAGTTCAGTAGGGTTGAGGTCAGGGCTCTCAAGTTCCTCCACACTGGTCCGCCATGTCTTCATGGATCTGGCTTTGTTCACGGGGGAAGGGGGGCAGTCATGATGGTACAGAGAAGGGTCTTCCTCGTGTTGTAGGTCACATTTCTCCATTGGGATCTGGTTACGTTGTGTCGGTGTGATCACTGGAGCTCTGTGTGGGGAGATGTTAGACCCGTGTGACTGTGGCCCCCAGAGATTGGCCCCTCATTGCAGTGGTAAGTGAGACTCCTCAGCACAATGGCTGCACTCAGACCTGGGGGGGGGGGGGGGGGGATGATGATTCCATTACACCATCCTGTCACCGATCCCTCAGAGGACACCATTGTCACACACTTTGTCCCAGAGTCCCCCACCTGCCTTTCCCATCACACAATCCGCAGGATGATAATGAGCGCCTTGTTCTGCCTGGACACATGGGACATCCTGAGACACGACGGGGTCCCATTACCTCCCCCACCCCCCCGCCCCCATCATCTGTTCATACGGAGAGGACATGGTGG
The DNA here is from genome assembly GCA_037952835.1 of Lithobates septentrionalis. Taxonomy (NCBI): domain Eukaryota; kingdom Metazoa; phylum Chordata; class Amphibia; order Anura; family Ranidae; genus Lithobates; species Lithobates septentrionalis. The sequence continues at coordinate 1,117,776 of JBBDGP010003052.1, forward strand.
TCTGCCAGGGACAAGGCTGATCCTCAACCTGCAGCAGGCTTTGATTTTCTACAAAACATTCCATTTTCTGTTCCTTGCAACCATGGCAATAGTAGACACGATTCCCCAGAATCCTTATCCCCCCGCTCTTGTAACCGGCTCAGTGCCTAGTCCAGAACCCCCACCCCACCCCCCCCCCCCCCCACACACACACACCCGCTGCCCCGATGATTACAGCACCGAGCGTGCCAGCCTTTCGCCAACTGATAATACTCTGCACATCCCGATCCCAGCACACTGATCATAATACAGCCAATAAAATGCACTCTTCTTATATCTACAGGACAGAAGCAGGCAACTGAAATATTCAAATCGAAGGGGAGACACATTTACTCCTCTACTCCTGTATGTATGGACTCCACACAGTACAACTTCTCTACTCCTGTATGTATGGAGATTTTTGTTTGTAAAAAACAAACAAGATACATAATAACAAACTAACTGACTGAAAATAACATAAATACAACAATTACTGACATGTTGTTCAGATCAAACACTTAGCAGTTAAAGGTCATTAATAGGAAATAAATGTGACAATAAGACTCCTTTCCATAAATCTATACTTCTCCAACATTCCATTATAAGTCAGAATCGGAGTCACTCTGCTGACTACCAGTTTCCATATCAGATTCTGCGGATCCAGGATCAGGGGGCGGACGCCTTTTAGTGGGCGGGTCATCCTCTGAACCAATCACATACTCCTTTTCCACTCTTTTTAATTCCTGCTCCAGTTCCTGGGCCCCCAGAAAATAGGAGTCAGCATCCGAATCTGATAACGCTTCATACCTATTGGTGGAAAGTGCCGTACCCACTTCTGGTGTCCCTTTCACTTTTTTAGCTGACTTCTGCACTAATGTCCAGTCACTTTCGGTTTTACGGGTAGATTTATCTTTTTTATTCCTCCTCTTCTGACCAGTGATCCTCACAGAGACAGGAACTGGAACAGAAGAGGAATGTGGGACCGGCTGCTCCTCAGCCTGCTGAACACTGTCCGTCCGCCCGGGAGTAGTCTCCTGGACCTCCGGGACCACCTCCTCCCTAGTCAATACAGCTCCATTCATTAAAGCTTCCTCCTCTAGTTGTTCTGCTGCAGCCAACAATTCATTGTCTGCAGATTCCCCATCCTTATTATGGAAGGCCTCCGGGCAATCCCTATGGAAATGGCCAAGCCCACCACATAGATTGCACTTAACCTTCTCACAGGTAGAACTGATGTGGCCAACCTCCCCACAAAGATTACACTTCAGGATCGTACAAACATTCGCCACATGGCCGGATTTACCACATTTATAACATAACCTGGGCTGACCTGCATAGAAGCAAACTCCTCTCTCCCGCCCAATGAAAAAAGAGTTTGGTAGGTGATGGGTAACATTGTTACTTTGCCTCAACTTAACAAGAACCCCCCAACCACCCGTCCAGATCCCATCACTGTCTTTAGTTTTTGTCAACTCAGAAACCATTTCACAATGTCTTCTAAGCCAGATGACAACATCCTGGGGGGGCACAGTCCTGGGGGGGGGCACAGTCCTGGGGGGGGCACAGTCCTGGGGGGGGGGCACAGTCCTGGGGGGGGGGCACAGTCCTGGGGGGGGGGCACAGTCCTGGGGGGGCACAGACTCATTCCAGAACATGATGGTAACATTTGCTGTGTCAGGTTTGGAGATGGGAATAAAGATGAAATTCCTCCAACCCTCTTTGTCCCGCAAACCACTAAAACTGGCCCAGAACCTGTCCAAGTCAGACATGAGCTTAAAGCTGACATCATAACCTTGTCTGTCAGGGAGATTGATGACTGCCAGTATGTCTGCAGGAGCAAACCCCATCTGATGACACAGCAACTCCCTTACTACAAACCTCCGATCAGGGAGCTCCTCTCTGGAACCCCTATGCTTCAATCTGACCACATTCCTTCTCTTAAAGGCCTGACCAGTAGAACTGTTACTGGTGGAAAAAGAAGGGGCCCCACGGCTCCAGGCATTCCGAGGAGGGACATGACCAGATGGACCAGCATTCCCTTGTGGAGCAGGTGGTGGATCCACCAAAGGGGGGAAATCCTGAGAGTTATTCTGAACTGACTCCTCCATCGCTACATTCTCAGAGCCCTCAGACTGCTGATGACCCCATTCAGATATACCAGCATTGATAACATCAGAAACATTCACCACATCAATATTAGTGACATCATCACTGCACCTCATATCATCATTACTAGTTACCCCAGTGTTACTCCCCCCATGAACACCAGTCACCCCAGCATGGCTCCCCCCATGAACACCAGTCACCCCAGCATGGCTCCCCCCATGAACCCCAGTCCCCCCAGCATGGCTCCCACCATGAACACCAGTCCCCCCAGCATGGCTCCCCCCATGAACCCCAGTCCCCCCAGCATGGCTCCCACCATGAACACCAGTCCCCCCAGCATTTCTCCCACCATGAACACCAGTCCCCCCAGCATTTCTCCCACCATGAACACCAGTCACCCCAGCATGGCTCCCCCCATGAACACCAGTCACCCCAGCATTTCTCCCACCATGAACACCAGTCACCCCAGCATGGCTCCCCCCATGAACACCAGTCACCCCAGCATTTCTCCCACCATGAACACCAGTCCCCCCAGCATGGCTCCCACCAGGAGTACTAGTGGCAGCAGCACTGTTCTCACAATCCATGTGCTGGGAGTCCACCATGTCACTCCTCTGAGTCTCCTGTACTGTGAATGTCTGCTGGGTTATACTGATGTTCCCACCACCCTCCAGAGCTGGAAGTCCAGCAGGAGGATCTACTCCAACCTCACTGTCCTCCAGAGGCTGCACAGTCTTCCCTTCAGGAGACACATGTGGTGGCTGCGTGCGTTGGACCGAATCCCCAGAGTCTGACTCTGTAGAAGACTCAATCCTTCCACTCAATCCCGCCTCAAATCGATCACGATTGTAGTACACCTCCGCCACTGGTCCCAGTTCTTCCAGAACAGCATCAATGTCCTTTGACACACCGGCCAGTTCAATGCCCAGGGAGTTCAGTTTGCTGTCATATAAAATTTCCTTCTTGGGGTTGGCAGCTTTAAGTCGATAAACACATTCAATCTGCTTCTGGATCCTAGTCTTGGTTTTTCTCAGGGACGCCATTCTTTTTACAAGGAAAGGAATCTTGTCAGCCAGGTGCAGCGCAGGTTCAGACTTTAACACTTTCTGCTTCGCGGCTGCAGGACGCTTGAAATCCTGATCCACCTTCCCATTACCAGTGCTGGTCTGAGGGTCTCTGCTGGGTGTAGATGGTTTCACTGGGGCAGATTGTGGAAAATTATTACCGCCCTCCTCTTTATTCTGCTGCAGCTTAGAGCGCGATGAACGTCCCTGGCTGCTGCCCACCATTACACACTGTTGTAAGTTCTCTTTAATGGTTTTCTGTTCTAAGGAAGTTCTGGTGTATTTGCGAGGAGTACTGGGAGAAGCCGATGTCTCTGCTCCACTCTGAGCTCTATGAGCTGCACTCTGCTGAGCTTGCTGTGGTTGTAATGGCTGGCTGGATTGGATCACGCTTCCAGAACTTGGACTGTACTGGGTGGTATTAGTAAGTTGCTGGACTGAATGAGCCCCACTCTGAGGGGTTTGCATTGATTGTAATGACTGGCTGGATTGAGTTGCACTTCCAGAGTCTGGACTGTGCTGAGCGATAATAACATGTCTCTGAACAGACTGAGCTGCACTGTGCTGGGCTTGCAATGGCTGGCTGGATTGGATCACGCTTCCAGAACTTGGACTGTACTGGGTCACTGTCATGTTGCTGGACTGAATGAGCCCCACTCTGAGGGGTTCTCTGAGTTGCACTTCCAGAGTTTGGACTGTGCTGAGCGATAATAACATGTCTCTGAACAGACTGAGCTGCACTGTGCTGGGCTTGCTGGGCCTGCAATGACTGGCTGGACTGAGAACTCTTTTGCTGAATAACATCACCAGACTTCCTCTTATCAGTATTATCGGTACTTATCATACAAACATTTCCATGTCTACTTACAGTCTCTGCAGATTGCTTCCCATTCCCAGAGCTCCGTCCTCCGGCTTCACCACCAACCACAGCTTCACCTGACAGTCCTTGTGTAGGCCGGAAAGCCTGGGACTCTCCTGAGAGAGATCCCCGCCCAGGGGAGCCCAACCCTGGGCTTGTACCAGACATCAGAGGAGCTCAGCACCACACAGACTTCAGCTGCTCCACAAGCAGCCACACCCTCTGCACAGTACTACTTCTCTTGTCCTGTATGTATGGACTCCGCACAGTACAACTTCTCTACTCCTGTATGTATGGACTCCGCACAGTACAACTTCTCTACTCCTGTATGTATGGACTCCGCACAGTACAACTTCTCTTATCCTCTATGTATGGACTCCACACAGTACAACTTCTCTGCTCCTGTATGTATGGACTCCGCACAGTACAACTTCTCTGCTCCTGTATGTATGGACTCCGCACAGTACAACTTCTCTGCTCCTGTATGTATGGACTCCGCACAGTACAACTTCTCTGCTCCTGTATGTATGGACTCCGCACAGTACAACTTCTCTGCTCCTGTATGTATGGACTCCGCACAGTACAACTTCTCTGCTCCTGTATGTATGGACTCCGCACAGTACAACTTCTCTGCTCCTGTATGTATGGACTCCGCACAGTACAACTTCTCTACTCCTGTATGTATGGACTCCGCACAGTACAACTTCTCTACTCCTGTATGTATGGACTCCGCACAGTACAACTTCTCTTATCCTGTATGCAGAATGTACATTACAGTGCCTTCAAAAAGTATTCATACCCTTGAAATTTCCCACATCTTGTCAGGTTACAACCAAAAATGTAAATGTATTTTATTGGGATTTTATGTGATGGACCAACACAAAGTGTCACATAATTGTGAAGTGGAAGGTAAATGATAAATGATACAAATAAATATGTGAAAAGTGTGTGTGGGGGGGGGGGGCATTTGTATTCAGCCCCCTTTACTCTGAGACCCCTAACTAAGATCTAGTGGAACCAATTGCCTTCAGAAGTCACCTAATTAGTAAATAGAGTCCACCTGTGTGTCATTTAATCTCAGTATAAATACAGCTGTTCTGTGAAGCCCTCAGAGGTTTGTTAGAGAACCTTAGTGAACAAACAGCATCATGAAGGCCAAGGAACACACCAGACAGGTCAGGGATAAAGTTGTGGAGAAGTATAAAGCAGGGTTAGGTTATAATAAAATCTCCCAAGCTTTGAAGATCTCACGGAGCTCTGTTCAATCCATCATCGGAAAATGGAAAGAGTATGGCACAACTGCAAACCTACCAAGACATGGCCGTCCACCTAAACTGACCGGCCGAGCAAGGAGAGCATTCATCAGAGAAGAGCCAAGAGGTCCATGGTAACTCTGGAGGAGCTGCAGAGATCCACAGCTCAGGGGGGAGAATCTGTCCACAGGACAACTATTAGTCGTGTTCTCCACAAATCTGCCCTTTATGGAAGAATGACAAGAAGAAAGACATTGGAGAAAGAAAGTCATAAGAAGTCCTGTTTGTAGTTTGTGAGAAGCCATGTGGGGGAACAGCAAACATGTGGAAGAAGGTGATCTGGTCAGATGATACCAAATTCAACTTTTTGGCCTAAAAGTAAAACGCTATGTGTGGGGAAAACTAACACTGCACATCACCCTGAACACACCATCCCCACCGTGAAACATGGTGGTGGCAGCATCATGTGGTGGGGATGCTTTTCTTCAGCAGGGACAGGGAAGCTGGTCAGAGTGGATGGGAAGATGGATGGAGACAAATACAGGACAATCTTAGAAGAAAACCTGTTAGAGTCTACAAAAGACTTTGAGACTGGGGGAGGTTCACCTTCCAGCAGGACAACGACCCGAAACATCCAGCCAGAGCTACAATGGAATGGTTTACATCAAAGCATATTCATGTGTTAGAATGGCCCAGTCACAGTCCAGACCTAAATCCCACTGAGAATCTGTGGCAAGACTTGAAAATTGCTGTTCACAGACGCTCTCCATCCAATCTGACAGAACTTGAGATATTTTACAAAGAAGAATGGGCAGAAATGTCCTCTCTAGATGTGCAAAGCTGGTAGAGACATCCCCAAAAAGACTTGTAGAGAAAGGGGGTTCTACAAAGTATTGACTCTGGGGGGCGCCATACAAATGCCCCCCCCACACTTTTCACATATTTATTTGTATCATTTATCATTTCCTTCCACTTCACAATTATGTGACACTTTGTGTTGGTCTATCACATAAAATCCCAATAAATACATTTATGGTTTTGGTTGTAACATGACAAAATGTGGGGATTTCAAGGGGTGTGAATACTTTTTCCAGGCACTGTAATTCTTGGTATCTGTTCTTATTCTGTATGTTTGGACTCTGCACAGTACCACTTCTCTTGTCCCCCTGTCAGGTTTGGTTATTGTCACCCCTCATCCCTTGCAGTGACAGGTGTCATGGCGGCTCTGGGTGCCATCTGTCTCCTCTGGCATTGAACAGGTTAATCCTGGCTGATCATGTAAGAGGATTAGACTGGCATGTGGTGGGTGAGGGGCGCCAGGGGCGGGTGATGGGTGAGAAGTCCTCGGCAGGTGGAGGCGGATTATGGGACGGAGAGGGGGATGGGGGGGACGGGAGGTGACGGTGCAGATATAGCTCAGGGTAAATCCTCCGGCGCCCGGCGACCAATGTGCCGAAATCACTGCATGGGAACAGACGCATGTGGGCGGAGCCACACCGGAGAATCACACCCATTTATATTTTATTTATTTATTTATTTCAGATACTTGTATAGTGCGGTCAATTTACGCAGCGCTTTACATATACATTGTACATTCACATCAGTCCCTGACCTCAAGGAGCTTACAATCTAATGTCCTGAACTCACATTCATATACCGGGGACAATTTAGACAGAAGCCAATTAACCTCCCAGCATGTCTTTGTAGTGTGGGAGGAAACCCACGCAGGCACAGGGAGAACATGCAAACTCCATGCAGGTAGTGTCATGGTTGGGATTCAAACCAGCGACCCTTCTTACTGCTAGGCGAGAGTGTTACCCACTACACCACTGTGCCGCCCACTACACCACTGTGCTACCCACTACACCACTGTGCCACCCACTACACCACTGTGCTACCCACTACACCACTGTGCCGCTCACTACACCACTGTGCTACCCACTACACCACTGTGCTACCCACTACACCACTGTGCTACCCACTACACACTGTGCTACCCACTACACCACTGTGCTACCCACTACACCACTGTGCCACCCACTACACCACTGTGCTACCCACTACACCACTGTGCCGCTCACTACACCACTGTGCTACCCACTACACCACTGTGCTACCCACTACACCACTGTGCTACACACACCACTGTGCCTCACCACTGTGTCCACTACACACTGTGCCGCCCACTACACCACTGTGCCACCCACTACACCACTGTGCCACCCACTACACCACTGTGCCACCCACTACACCACTGTGCTACCCACTACACCACTGTGCCGCTCACTACACCACTGTGCTACCCACTACACCACTGTGCTACCCACTACACCACTGTGGACCCCCTTTATTAGATCCACCTTGCTAGTAGCGGGTGGACCTCCTTTGGCCTTCATTCTTGGTGGAATAGATACAACAAGGTGTTGGAAATGTTCCTCAGAGATTTTCCTCCATAGTGACCTGATAACATCACACAGTTGCTGCAGATTTGTCGGCTGCACATCCATGATGCCGATCTCCCATTGTACCACATCCCAAAGGTGCTCTATTGATGAGATGTGGTGAGTGTGGAGGCCATTGGAGTACAGGGACCTCATTGTCCAAGAGAGTCCCTATTCTAGACTGAGAATTATCCCAATCCACCCCGAAAGAAGTCCCTAATATACTCCAAGAGAGTCCCCAATCTACCCCAAGAGGGACCTCAGTCTACCCTAAGAGAGTCCCTAATGTACTCCAAATGAGTCCCCAATCTACCCTGAGAGAGACCCCAATTACTCCAAGAGCGTCCCCAATCTACCCCAAGAGAGTCCCAATCTACCCCGAGAGGACCCCAATCGACCCTAAGCGAGTCTCTAATCTTCCACAAGAGAGTCCCCAATCTACCCCAAGCTTGTCCCCCAATCTCCTCCAAGAGAGTCCCCAATCTACCCCAGAGAGGCCCCAATCAACCCTAAGAGAGCCCCTAATCTACCCCAAGCTTATCCCCAATCTACTCCATGAGAGTCCCCAATCTACCCCAAGAGAGACCCCAATCCTACTCCAAAAATATCCCCAATCCTCCTTGGGAGAGTCCTCAATCCCCTTGAGATAGTCCTCAATGTAGCCCGAAAAGTCCCCAATCTATCCCAAGCTTCAAATCTACATTAAGAGAGTCAATCTACTCCAAGAGAGACCCCAATCTACTCCAAGAATGTCCTCAATATACCACAAGAGATTCCCAATCTCCCCTGGGAGAGTCCTCAATCCCCCTTGAGATAGTCCTCAATCTCCCTTGAGATAGTCCTCAATCTCCCTTGAGATAGTCCTCAATGTAGCCCCACAAAGTCCCCAATCTACTCCAAGAGAGTCCCCAATCTACCCCAAAAGAGTCCCCAATCAACCCTGAGAGAGTCCCCAGTGTAGCCCCATCTACCTCAAGAGAGACCCCAACTACTCCAAGAGAGACCCAAATGTACTCCAAGAATTTCCCCAATCAACCCTGAGATAGTCCCCAATCAACCCCGAGAGAGACTCCAATCTACTCCAAGAGAGTCCCCAATCTATCCCAAGAGAGACCCCAATCTTCTCCAAGAATATTCTCGATATACCACAAGAGAGTCCTCAATCCCCCTCCAAAAGTCCCCAATCTACTCCAAGAGAATCTCCCTTGTGATGGTCCTCAATGTAGCTCGACAAAGTCCCCAATCTACCCCGAGAGAATCCCCAATCCTCCTTGAGATAGTCCTCAATGTAGCCCAAGAAAGTCCCCAATCAACCCCAAGAGAGTCCCCAATCTACCCCAAGAGAGTCCCCAATCTACCCTAAGAGAGTCCCCAATCTACCCCAAGAGAGTCCCCAATCTACCCTAAGAGAGTCCCCAATCTACCCCAAGAGAGTCCCCAATCTACCCTAAGAGAGTCCCCAATCTACCCTAAGAGAGTCCCCAATCTACCCTAAGAGAGTCCCCAATCTACCCTAAGAGAGTCCCCAGTCCACCACAAAAGAGAAACATAGAGACATAAACGGATTCATCCACCTGTTACCAACCACTCAATGTCCCTCACCCAATACCTTTTCTATCACTTCCCCTCCCTATTAGATTGTCAGCTCCTATGTCCAGGGCCCTCCTATGCCTCTTGTATTGCACTCGCCTCCTATTGGACAGCTCCATGCAGACTGCTGGCTTGATATAAGCCCCAGATAATAATCATTTCTATCCAATGGGGTGACATTTCCTGATCCTCGGTGTGGGTACAATGGACGCCTCTCTAGAACACAATAAATGTCCAGCGTGAGGAACATTCCGGAAGGCGGCGGCTGTGCGCCATCCAGCCTTTGTTATGAGGTGTGCCGCCCTGTGTGCCCCCCCCCCCCCCACCTTCCATAGAGAAAGGCAGGAAGTGGGGAATTGCCGCCACGGGATGAAGAAACCTCAAATGTTCAAATTCCACATTCACTCCATATAACTGTCAGAGTGCGGATAGCAGCCAGTGGCTCGGGGTGCACATGTGGCTCTGTCTCTAAGGAGGAGTTTTGTCCGCTGAAAGTTAATACAATACAAAAACATAAAGAGGACCTGTCACCAGATGTATATTTTCATGCTAATGCTGAGTAATGTGTCCCCCCTGTAGGTGCCCCCACCCCTGACAATACCTTCATCTGATCTCCTATTCAGAAGGACGGCACCGCCTCTATTCTGGCATCATCCAGGGTCACCATCTACTTCCTGGACTGAGATGCCGGCTCAGAGATCAGTCATGTAAATCCCGGAGCCTGTGCAGTTCACAAATGTCTGACACAAAGTTACAATGTACAGTCTGATCACTGGGGGAGGAGAGACTGAGGAAATGACTCCTCCTCCTTCTACAAAGTTACAATGTACAGTCTGATCACTGGGGGAGGGGAGACTGGGGAAATGCCTCCTCCTGCCTGCAGCAGACTGATGACATCATCCCAGCCTAGGCACAGTCACTGGAGGTCGGCTTGATGTAATAATAGGCGGAGCTCCTCTGAGAATGATTGTGTATATTGGGGCTGGTCCGGGATTTATTATAGAATTGATGACCGGTCCGCCATACACAGGCAGAGGGAAGAAGGGGGAGGGGAGTATCTGCCCAATCTGAACGAGCGCGTGTGATCGTCTCCTGACATCGGCCTGCTGATTGGTCAGCTGGAGGGTCTCGGCCAATCAGCACCCAGAATGGACAATGAAGGACGCCATCAGGTGATTGGACGGATATAATTGGCTGTATCTTGCTTCTAATAGTGTTAGTGGGAATTTCTGTGCTGGAAGCTTAACGAATGATGTGACCCGATAAACCGCCAGAGCGGCGAGCTAAACTCCCATAAGAGGATTACATGTGCGCTCGGCCGCCCCTCCCCCCCGACAACGTGACGCCTTTCACAGCAACGATCAACAGTTCACGCCGAGCACCCCCCATAGGGCCCAGAGATTAGACTCCGCCCACCCCAACGCCAAACTGCGCCACCGCCGCCAAGTGTGTCATCATAGAACTTCATTTCATCATAAGAGATATACGTGTGTCCGGCGCCCATCGCCTGGCTGGGACCGTCTATCTTTTCATGGGAGAAAGAAAAGAAGAAAAAAAACGCCAACTGCCTGGCTGCACCTCCCCAGACTGCCTTAGAAACAAGCATGCAGCCAGTGAAGGCAGACGAAAAAGAATTCAGTATATTTGATTCAGGTCAGAAGGTGCTGAAGACACAGAGTTAGTCCAACAGCCAGGCAACCGGCATTGCCGGGAGGTGGTGTGTTAGGATGTAAAAGCCACAATACTAGAGAAGGGTGAGCGATCGTTATAGAGGTGAGTATAATAAAGACACCTCTGTGCTAATAATATATATATATACTGTATATATTTCTCCTACAGGATCCCTGGTTATTTGGTAATTCCCTCTAGTGTTCTCTGGAAATGTTACATTGTATCTCTTGTTACATATGTATTTCCTGTGCTCCTCAGCTCCATCTAGTGGCCACAATAAAATGATATTCATTGGGAATGGATTGGTCTGATTTGTACACTCGGGTTTGCTGGAGAAATGACAATGGAGGCTCTTCTGGTTATAAACACTCCATGGCGTCTCCAGTTTATCCTTCTGATCCCCTTTCTGTCCCTTTAAAACGTTTTCAATGCCCCCCGGGGGGAGAACCGGCGATCCTCGGATCACTAGGATTGGCTATCACATCGGTCACATGATCAGGAGCCGATCCTCCGGACTAAGGCTGCACCGATCGCGGTGTCAGTGCCGATGCCGAGCGCTTGTGTTCCCATACCGGAGGCTACGATCACATCGGTGCGTCTCCAAAGTCGCATCATTTCCAGGGCGACTTTTCAGTGCGACCTTCGTTGAGTTTACATTCTACGGATCAAAGTTGCACCAAAGAAGTGCAGCAGCTTTTCAGAGTCGGTGTGACTTTAAAGGGGTTGTTACCCCTCGTGCATCCCATGTATTAAGGTGAAAAAACACCCCCCCCCCCTGTTTTACTTACCTGAGTCCTGGAACTTGACCCGGTGGGGACGCGCCGTCTCTCTGCCCCGGGGTTCTCAGCTCTTGATTGGATAGACTGATAGCAGCGCAGCCATTGGCTCCCGCTGCTGTCAATCAAATCCAATGACGTGGGGGGCGGGGCCGAGTCATACATTTGGCCTCTATGGACGCCGAATGCTGGACTCGGGAGCAAGGCGACCCCCCCGGGACAACGCTTCTCCGAGAGGGTTATCTGATGTGGGGAGGAGCCGCGAGAGCCGCCGGGGGGCCCCAGAAGAGGAGGATCGGGGCCACTCTGTGCAAAACGAGCTGCACAGTGGAGGTAAGTGTGACATGTTTGTTATTTAAAAAAAAAAAACTTTTACAATCACTTTAACCTCTTCCTGACCGCGCTAAAGTCGAACGACGGCTACAACATCGTCCACATTTCCGGGAGGGGAATCGGGCTTCCTGCGCACATCGGGAGCAATCTCCTTCAGACACAGCTGATCACAGATCGGTTAGAGAGCCAATCACAGCAGCTCTTTACCAGGTGACCGGCTGTGTCCAATCACAGTGTACAAAGGAGTTGTTGGTTATCGGTAATCCTCTCCCCAGGCTGGCAGTGATTGAGGAGAGGAGAGCTGATCAGCGGCAATCCACACAGCGGGCATCTACACTGATTATCAGTGCAGCCCCAACAATGCCCATCAGTGCCACCTGTCAGTGCCCATCAGTGATGCCTATTAGTGCCCCTCATCAGTGCCCATCAGTGCCTCCTCTTCAGTGCCACCTCATCCTATCAGTGCCCATCGGTTCCTCCACCCCAAACTCGCTCATCCATGTCTTTATGGACCTTGCTTTGTGCTCTGATGGGCAGTCATGTTGGAACAGGAAGGGGCCGTCCCCAAACTCCTCCCACAAAGTTGGGAGCATGAAATTGTACAGAATGTCTTGGTATGCTGACGCCTGAAGAGTTCCCTTCACTGGAACTAAGGGGCCAAGCCAACCCCTGAAAAACAACCCCCACACTATAATCCCCCCTCCCCCAACACCATAATCCCCCCCCCCCACACCATAATCCCCCCTCCCCCACACCATAATCCCCCCTTCCTCCCCCACACCATAATCCCCCCTCCCCCCACACCATTATCCCCCCCCACACACCATAATCCCCCCTCCCCCAACACCATAATCCCCCCTCCCCCAACACCATAATCCCCCCCCCCACACCATAATCCCCCCCCACACCATAATCCCCCCTCCCCCACAACATAATCCCCCCTCCCCCACACCATAATCCCCCCTTCCTCCCCCACACCATAATCCCCCCTCCCCCCACACCATTATCCCCCCCCCACACACCATAATCCCCCCTCCCCCCCACACACCACAATCCCCCCTTCCTCCCCCACACCATAATCCCCCCCCCCACACCATAATCCCCCTTCCACCAAATGACTTGGACCAGTGCACAAAGAAAGGTCCATAAAGACATGGATGAGTGAGTTTGGGGTGGAGGAACTTGACTGGTCTGCACAGAGTCCTGACCTCAACCCAATAGAACACCTTTGAGATGAACTAGAGCGAAGACTGCGAGGAAGGCCTTCTCATCCAACATCAGTGCCTGACCTCACAAATGCTCTTCTGGAAGAATGGTCAAACATTCCCATAGACACCCTCCTAAACCTTGTGGACGGCCTTCCCAGAAGAGGTGAAGCTGTTATAGCTGCAAAGGGCGGAGCCAACTCAATATTGAACCCTCCGGACTAAGGTGTCCGTTTATGAAGCAGTGATCAGCGGTGATCCCGAGGATCACCGCTGATCACAGTCCATAAACAGTTTATGAAGCAGTGATAATCGGGGGAGAACATGTTTGAACTTGTTCTCCCGCCGATTATCTCTACACACGGAGAATCCCCATGAATGACACAGTAACGGCCAGTTTATGAAGCGGTGATCTCACCGCTTCACTGGCGATCTGAGTCAGAATTCACCTCCCAGATTCACCAGCTCAGAGGTGGTGAATCGGGGAGTGAAGAGGAAATCTGGGGGGATCTGAGGGGGGAGGAGGAAGATTTTTAACTTCCTTATGCCTCGTTCAGACCCCCCAACACTGTAAGCATGTCCCCCTGTCATATTTATGAGTATATGTATATATATATCATGTGTGTGTATATACATGTATATAGTGTGTGTGTGTGTATATACATGTATATATAGTGTGTGTGTGTGTATATACATGTATATATAATGTGTGTGTGTGTATACATGTATATATAGTGTGTGTGTGTATATACATGTATATATAGTGTGTGTGTGTGTATATACATGTATATATAGTGTGTGTGTGTGTATACATGTATATATAGTGTGTGTGTGTGTATATACATGTATATATAGTGTGTGTGTGTGTATACATGTATATATAGTGTGTGTGTGTATATACATGTATATATAGTGTGTGTGTGTGTGTATATACATGTATATATAGTGTGTGTGTGTGTATATACATGTATATATAGTGTGTGTGTGTGTATATACATGTATATATAGTGTGTGTGTGTATATACATGTATATATAGTGTGTGTGTGTGTGTATATACATGTATATATAATGTGTGTGTGTGTATACATGTATATATAGTGTGTGTGTGTATATACATGTATATATAGTGTGTGTGTGTGTGTATATACATGTATATATAGTGTGTGTGTGTGTATATACATGTATATATAGTGTGTGTGTGTGTATATACATGTATATATAGTGTGTGTGTGTATATACATGTATATATAGTGTGTGTGTGTATATACATGTATATATAATGTGTGTGTGTGTATATACATGTATATATAGTGTGTGTGTGTGTATATACATGTATATATAGTGTGTGTGTGTATATACATGTATATATAATGTGTGTGTGTGTATACATGTATATATAGTGTGTGTGTGTGTATACATGTATATATAGTGTGTGTGTGTGTATACATGTATATATAGTGTGTGTGTGTGTATACATGTATATATAGTGTGTGTGTGTGTGTGTGTATACATGTATATATAGTGTGTGTGTGTATATACATGTATATATAGTGTGTGTGTGTGTATACATGTATATATAGTGTGTGTGTGTATACATGTATATATAGTGTGTGTGTGTGTATATACATGTATATATAGTGTGTGTGTGTATACATATGTGTATAATGTAGGGGGACTCATTATTTTACTAACATGAATCCGTGCCGTTGAGCGGTGATAATTTATCACTGATTGATAAACTGACATCTGGTGCTGTAATCTGGTAAAGTCTCAGGAGATTCCAGTATCAGGGGCCGTTCTCCACTGTTTGAAGCATTTGTAGATCTCTTCACTCCTCCAAAGGTGAAGTGATCTACAAAGCTTCATAAACTGCACACAGAGGAGAAGATTCTTCACTGTGAATGCCGGAGAACGAAGCAGTGAATAGATTTCACTGCTTCATAAACGGACACCTAAGACTGGGAGGCCATTAAAGGTCATGTGTGTGTAAAGACAGGCGTCCCAATACTTTTGGTTATATAGTGTATGTGTTATGCCGGCAGCAACAGGTTACATTGTATCCAATGGGTGTCCCCCACTGATCCGTCCGTCCTGTGTTGTGATGGACCCCCCCCCCCCCCCCCAGCTTGTCTGCCATTGCAGAACACAGATCACATGGTCTACCCGAATCTTCAAATATAAGGCAAAGAATCACTGGTGTGTTTTTATTTTATCGCTTTCTGTATCCTATTGGGGAGATTTCCCTTCACTTCCTGTCCTGGTGACACAATGTAACAGATCTATACAAAGTATGATAGGTGTCCCCATTGGATGATTTCCCCTCTATTCCTCTTCTAATGTCACCCCCACAAGGATGGATTTCCCATCACTTCCTGTCTTAGGCTATGTTTCCACTATTGCGTCCCCAAAGTCGCGCCATTTTGCCGCGATTTTTTACCGCGATTTTACCGCGACTTTTTACCGCGATTTGAAGCAACGCCTGTGTCTATGGACCTCAAGTCGCATCAAAGTGGGACCAAAGTAGTGCAGGGACTACCTTGAAGTCGCACAGATATGAACGGTACTCATTGGAAATCATGGGAAACAATTTGTCATGCGACTTTTCAGTCCCAAGTCGCATGAAAAGTCGCACTAGTGGAAACAGAGCCTTAGTGATATTGGAGACGACGACAAATACAGAGAATAAATCTCACCAGTGGGGACACAGGAAACAATAAAAAGCCTGACAGAGGTTCCAATCCTTCACCGCTCCGTATACACCGCAAACAAAAAGGGGCTTTAGATACACCATAAAGTAGATGTAACCCCCTCAGTGGATGCAGGTTTGTTGCATCTCAGTGCTGCAGATCTCCTGCAGTCTATTTGCAGCCACTTCCCATGTATTCCAGTGATGGCTGCCTGGCCCTCCCCGGGGGAGGGGGTCTGTGTCATGTATGATGGAATGAACACTTGTAGTCTCCACCACAAGCCCGTGTGTCAGGGTGACAACGCCGGAGCGCGGTTGGGAGATGGGAATAGAGCGTTGTCACCCTATAACAGGAAGTGCCTGAACAAAGATCTTCATGGTGGGATCTCCGGGGAATCATTTGATGGAAGCTTCAAATTTTAAAGGATCAAAAAAAGGTCTGTGACATCACAATGCAGAGTCTCTGAGATACGGGAGAATATTCATCTGTGACAGGAGCCATTGGATGAGGGCGACAGCCAGGCAGGCGGCATTGTCTGAGGGAGGGGCTTGCAGTGGCTCTGCTGTAGTTTTGCAGAATTGTTTTAGGTTTGGATGGCTGTCAGGAGACATCAAGACTTGCTAAAAGCTTGTCCAAAGGTACAGCCAGCCCTCCCATTCACACCTGTAGTTCCCCCCTCCAAACTGATGCATCATTGGATGGACAATATTCCTGCACTGTACACCCGGGTACAAGCTACATGATGGGGGGTGGGGGGGGTGGGGCAATATTTGGTTGTACTGTGTATGTGTTACACACCTCTGACCCCTATGTGCAATGACCACTCCTGACTCCTGCAATCTGTGTGCCACACACTCCTGACCCCTGCACTCTCTGCAATATTCAATCCTGACCCCTGCACTCTCTGCAATATTCAATCCTGACCCCTGCACTCTCTGCAATATTCAATCCTGACTCCTGCACTCTCTGCAATATTCAATCCTGACCCCTGCACTCTCTGCAATATTCAATCCTGACCCCTGCACTCTCTGCAATATTCAATCCTGACCCCTGCACTCTCTGCAATATTCAATCCTGACCCCTCCACTCTCTGCAATATTCAATCCTGACCCCTGCACTCTCTGCAATATTCAATCCTGACCCCTGCACTCTCTGCAATATTAAATCCTGACCCCTGCACTCTCTGCAATATTCAATCCTGACCCCTGCACTCTCTGCAATATTCAATCCTGACCCCTCCACTCTCTGCAATATTCAATCCTGACCCCTGCACTCTCTGCAATATTCAATCCTGACCCCTGCACTCTCTGCAATATTCAATCCTGACTCCTGCACTCTCTGCAATATTCAATCCTGACCCCTCCACTCTCTGCAATATTCAATCCTGACCCCTCCACTCTCTGCAATATTCAATCCTGACCCCTGCACTCTCTGCAATATTCAATCCTGACCCCTGCACTCTCTGCAATATTCAATCCTGACCCCTGCACTCTCTGCAATATTCAATCCTGACCCCTCCACTCTCTGCAATATTCAATCCTGACCCCTGCACTCTCTGCAATATTCAATCCTGACCCCTGCACTCTCTGCAATATTAAATCCTGACCCCTGCACTCTCTGCAATATTCAATCCTGACCCCTGCACTCTCTGCAATATTCAATCCTGACCCCTCCACTCTCTGCAATATTCAATCCTGACCCCTGCACTCTCTGCAATATTCAATCCTGACCCCTCCACTCTCTGTGATATTCCATCCTGACCCCTGCACTCTCTGCAATATTCAATCCTGACCCCTCCACTCTCTGCGATATTCAATCCTGACCCCTGCACTCTCTGTGATATTCCATCCTGACCCCTGCACTCTCTGCGATATTCAATCCTGACCCCTGCACTCTCTGCGATATTCAATCCTGACCCCTGCACTCTCTGCGATATTCAATCCTGACCCCTGCACTCTCTGCAATATTCAATCCTGACCCCTGCACTCTCTGCGATATTCAATCCTGACCCCTCCACTCTCTGCGATATTCCATCCTGACCCCTGCACTCTCTGCGATATTCAATCCTGACCCCTCCACTCTCTGCGATATTCAATCCTGACCCCTGCACTCTCTGTGATATTCCATCCTGACCCCTCCACTCTCTGCGATATTCAATCCTGACCCCTCCACTCTCTGTGATATTCCATCCTGACCCCTGCACTCTCTGCGATATTCCATCCTGACCCCTGCACTCTCTGCGATATTCAATCCTGACCCCTGCACTCTCTGCGATATTCAATCCTGACCCCTGCACTCTCTGTGATATTCCATCCTGACCCCTGCACTCTCTGCGATATTCAATCCTGACCCCTGCACTCTCTGCGATATTCAATCCTGACCCCTGCACTCTCTGCAATATTCAATCCTGACCCCTGCACTCTCTGCGATATTCAATCCTGACCCCTGCACTCTCTGCGATATTCAATCCTGACCCCTGCACTCTCTGCAATATTCAATCCTGACCCCTGCACTCTCTGCGATATTCAATCCTGACCCCTGCACTCTCTGCGATATTCAACCCTGACCCCTGCACTCTCTGCAATATTCAATCCTGACCCCTGCACTCTCTGCGATATTCAATCCTGACCCCTGCACTCTCTGTGATATTCCATCCTGACCCCTGCACTCTCTGCGATATTCAATCCTGACCCCTGCACTCTCTGCGATATTCAATCCTGACCCCTGCACTCTCTGCAATATTCAATCCTGACCCCTGCACTCTCTGCAATATTCAATCCTGACCCCTGCACTGTGTGTGATATGTACTCCTGACCTCTGTATTCTGTGCTACTCACTCCTGCAGGGCATTTGGGTTTGGGGGGGGGGGGGGGGTTGTTACAGGGGTGTACAGGAATGCGGAGGTAATTTTTTGTTGTGCTGTTTACACTAGCGATTGCATTACATATATCTGGTCGCTGCACTCTCTGCATCACACACTCCTGATCCCTGCACTCTCTGCACTGCACACTCCTGACCCCTGTACTCTCTGCATCACACACTTCTGACCCCTGCACTCTCTGCACTGCACACTCCTGACCCCTGCACTCTCTGCATCACACACTCCTGACCCCTGCACTCTCTGCACTGCACACTCCTGACCCCTGTACTCTCTGCATCACACACTTCTGACCCCTGCACTCTCTGCACTGCACACTCCTGACCCCTGCACTCTCTGCATCACACACTCCTGACCCCTGCACTCTCTGCATCACACACTCCTGACCCCTGCACTCTCTGCATCACACACTCCTGACCCCTGCACTCTCTGCATCACACACTCCTGACCCCTGCACTCTCTGCATCACACACTCCTGACCCCTGCACTCTCTGCACTGCACACTCCTGACCCCTGCACTCTCTACATCACACACTCCTGATCCCTGCACTCTCTGCATCACACACTCCTGATCCCTGCACTCTCTGCACTGCACAATCCTGACCCCTGCACTCTCTGCATCACACACTCCTGACCCCTGCACTCTCTGCATCACACACTCCTGATCCCTGCACGCTCTGCATCACACACTCCTGATCCCTGCACTCTCTGCATCGCACACTCCTGACCCCTGCACTCTCTGCATCACACACTCCTGACCCTTGCACTCTCTGCATCACACACTCCTGATCCCTGCACTCTCTGCATTGCACACTCCTGACCCCTGCACTTTCTGCATCACACACTTCTGACCCCTGCACTCTCTGCATCACACACTCCTGATCCCCCAACTCTCTGCATCACACACTCCTGATCCCTGCACTCTCTGCATCACACACTCCTGATCCCTGCACTCTCTGCATTGCACACTCCTGATCCCTGCACTCTCTGCATCACACACTCCTGACCCCTGTATCCTGTGCAGTGCATACTCCTGACCTTTGCGTAATAGAAATTATGCCATGTACGGAGGCCGTGTATTCCCTGTATACAGTGTGCAGTGTGACAGCGCAGGCCGTGTATTCCCTGTATACAGAGTGCAGTGTGACAGCGCAGGCCGTATATTCTCTGTATACAGCATGCAGTGTGACAGCACAGGCCGTGTATTCTCCGTATACAGAGTGCAGTGTGACAGCGCAGGCCGTGTATTCTCTGTATACAGAGTGCAGTGTGACAGCGCAGGCCGTGTATTCTCTGTATACAGAGTGCAGTGTGACAGCGCAGGCCGTGTATTCTCTGTATACAGAGTGCAGTGTGACAGCGCAGGCTGTGTATTCTCTGTATACAGCGTGCAGTGTGACAGCGCAGGCCGTGTATTCTCTATACAGAGTGCAGTGTGACAGCACAGGCCGTGTATTCTCTGTATACAGAGTGCAGTGTGACAGCGCAGGCCGTGTATTCTCTGTATACAGTGTGCAGTGTGACAGCGCAGGCTGTGTATTCTCTGTATACAGAGTGCAGTGTGACAGCGCAGGCCGTGTATTCTCTGTATACAGAGTGCAGTGTGACAGCGCAGGCTGTGTATTCTCTGTATACAGAGTGCAGTGTGACAGCGCAGGCCGTGTATTCTCTGTATACAGAGTGCAGTGTGACAGCGCAGGCCGTGTATTCTCTGTATACAGAGTGCAGTGTGACAGCGCAGGCTGTGTATTCCCTGTATACAGCGTGCAGTGTGACAGCGCAGGCCGTGTATTCTCTATACAGAGTGCAGTGTGACAGCGCAGGCCGTGTATTCTCTGTATACAGTGTGCAGTGTGACAGCGCAGGCTGTGTATTCTCTGTATACAGTGTGCAGTGTGACAGCGCAGGCTGTGTATTCTCTGTATACAGAGTGCAGTGTGACAGCGCAGGCCGTGTATTCTCTGTATACAGAGTGCAGTGTGACAGCGCAGGCTGTGTATTCTCTGTATACAGAGTGCAGTGTGACAGCGCAGGCTGTGTATTCTCTGTATACAGAGTGCAGTGTGACAGCGCAGGCCGTGTATTCTCTGTATACAGAGTGCAGTGTGACAGCGCAGGCCGTGTATTCTCTGTATACAGAGTGCAGTGTGACAGCGCAGGCTGTGTATTCCCTGTATACAGCGTGCAGTGTGACAGCGCAGGCCGTGTATTCTCTATACAGAGTGCAGTGTGACAGCGCAGGCTGTGTATTCTCTGTATACAGAGTGCAGTGTGACAGCGCAGGCCGTGTATTCTCTGTATACAGCGTGCAGTGTGACAGCGCAGGCCGTGTATTCTCTGTATACAGTGTGCAGTGTGACAGCGCAGGCTGTGTATTCTCTGTATACAGAGTGCAGTGTGACAGCGCAGGCCGTGTATTCTCTGTATACAGAGTGCAGTGTGACAGCGCAGGCTGTGTATTCTCTGTATACAGAGTGCAGTGTGACAGCGCAGGCCGTGTATTCTCTGTATACAGAGTGCAGTGTGACAGCGCAGGCCGTGTATTCTCTGTATACAGCGTGCAGTGTGACAGCGCAGGCCGTGTATTCTCTGTATACAGAGTGCAGTGTGACAGCGCAGGCCGTGTATTCTCTGTATACAGCATGCAGTGTGACAGCGCAGGCCGTGTATTCTCTGTATACAGAGTGCAGTGTGACAGCGCAGGCCGTGTATTCTCTGTATACAGAGTGCAGTGTGACAGCGCAGGCCGTGTATTCTCTGTATACAGAGTGCAGTGTGACAGCGCAGGCCGTGTATTCTCTGTATACAGAGTGCAGTGTGACAGCGCAGGCCGTGTATTCTCTGTATACAGAGTGCAGTGTGACAGCGCAGGCCGTGTATTCTCTGTATACAGAGTGCAGTGTGACAGTGCAGGCCGTGTATTCTCTGTATACAGAGTGCAGTGTGACAGCGCAGGCCGTGTATTCTCTGTATACAGCATGCAGTGTGACAGCACAGGCCGTGTATTCTCCGTATACAGAGTGCAGTGTGACAGCGCAGGCCGTGTATTCTCTGTATACAGAGTGCAGTGTGACAGCGCAGGCCGTGTATTCTCTGTATACAGAGTGCAGTGTGACAGCGCAGGCCTTGTATTCTCTGTATACAGCATGCAGTGTGACAGCACAGGCCGTGTATTCTCCGTATACAGAGTGCAGTGTGACAGCGCAGGCCGTGTATTCTCTGTATACAGAGTGCAGTGTGACAGCGCAGGCCGTGTATTCTCTGTATACAGAGTGCAGTGTGACAGCGCAGGCCGTGTATTCTCTGTATACAGAGTGCAGTGTGACAGCGCAGGCTGTGTATTCTCTGTATACAGCGTGCAGTGTGACAGCGCAGGCCGTGTATTCTCTATACAGAGTGCAGTGTGACAGCGCAGGCTGTGTATTCTCTGTATACAGCGTGCAGTGTGACAGCGCAGGCCGTGTATTCTCTATACAGAGTGCAGTGTGACAGCGCAGGCTGTGTATTCTCTGTATACAGCGTGCAGTGTGACAGCGCAGGCCGTGTATTCTCTATACAGAGTGCAGTGTGACAGCGCAGGCCGTGTATTCTCTGTATACAGAGTGCAGTGTGACAGCGCAGGCCGTGTATTCTCTGTATACAGCGTGCAGTGTGACAGCGCAGGCCGTGTATTCTCTGTATACAGAGTGCAGTGTGACAGCGCAGGCCGTGTATTCTCTGTATACAGCATGCAGTGTGACAGCGCAGGCCGTGTATTCTCTGTATACAGAGTGCAGTGTGACAGCGCAGGCCGTGTATTCTCTGTATACAGAGTGCAGTGTGACAGCGCAGGCCGTGTATTCTCTGTATACAGAGTGCAGTGTGACAGCGCAGGCCGTGTATTCTCTGTATACAGAGTGCAGTGTGACAGCGCAGGCCGTGTATTCTCTGTATACAGAGTGCAGTGTGACAGCGCATGCCGTGTATTCTCTGTATACAGAGTGCAGTGTGACAGCGCAGGCCGTGTATTCTCTGTATACAGAGTGCAGTGAGCAGTGCAGGCCGTGTATTCTCTGTATACAGAGTGCAGTGTGACAGCGCAGGCCGTGTATTCTCTGTATACAGCATGCAGTGTGACAGCACAGGCCGTGTATTCTCCGTATACAGAGTGCAGTGTGACAGCGCAGGCCGTGTATTCTCTGTATACAGAGTGCAGTGTGACAGCGCAGGCCGTGTATTCTCTGTATACAGAGTGCAGTGTGACAGCGCAGGCCTTGTATTCTCTGTATACAGCATGCAGTGTGACAGCACAGGCCGTGTATTCTCCGTATACAGAGTGCAGTGTGACAGCGCAGGCCGTGTATTCTCTGTATACAGAGTGCAGTGTGACAGCGCAGGCCGTGTATTCTCTGTATACAGAGTGCAGTGTGACAGCGCAGGCCGTGTATTCTCTGTATACAGAGTGCAGTGTGACAGCGCAGGCTGTGTATTCTCTGTATACAGCGTGCAGTGTGACAGCGCAGGCCGTGTATTCTCTATACAGAGTGCAGTGTGACAGCGCAGGCTGTGTATTCTCTGTATACAGCGTGCAGTGTGACAGCGCAGGCCGTGTATTCTCTATACAGAGTGCAGTGTGACAGCGCAGGCTGTGTATTCTCTGTATACAGTGTGCAGTGTGACAGCGCAGGCTGTGTATTCTCTGTATACAGTGTGCAGTGTGACAGCGCAGGCCGTGTATTCTCTGTATACAGCATGCAGTGTGACAGCGCAGGCCGTGTATTCTCTGTATACAGCGTGCAGTGTGACAGCGCAGGCCGTGTATTCTCTGTATACAGAGTGCAGTGTGACAGCGCAGGCCGTGTATTCTCTGTATACAGCATGCAGTGTGACAGCGCAGGCCGTGTATTCTCTGTATACAGAGTGCAGTGTGACAGCGCAGGCCGTGTATTCTCTGTATACAGAGTGCAGTGTGACAGCGCAGGCCGTGTATTCTCTGTATACAGAGTGCAGTGTGACAGCGCAGGCCGTGTATTCTCTGTATACAGTGTGCAGTGTGACAGCGCAGGCCGTGTATTCTCTGTATACAGAGTGCAGTGTGACAGCGCAGGCCGTGTATTCTCTGTATACAGAGTGCAGTGTGACAGCGCAGGCCGTGTATTCTCTGTATACAGAGTGCAGTGTGACAGCGCAGGCCGTGTATTCTCTGTATACAGAGTGCAGTGTGACAGCGCAGGCCGTGTATTCCCTGTATACAGAGTGCAGTGTGACAGCGCAGGCCATGTATTCTCTGTATACAGCGTGCAGTGTGACAGCGCAGGCCGTGTATTCTCTGTATACAGAGTGCAGTGTGACAGCGCAGGCTGTGTATTCCCTGTATACAGAGTGCAGTGTGACAGCGCAGGCCGTGTATTCTCTGTATACAGAGTGCAGTGTGACAGCGCAGGCCGTGTATTCTCCGTATACAGAGTGCAGTGTGACAGCGCAGGCCGTGTATTCTCTGTATACAGAGTGCAGTGTGACAGCGCAGGCCGTGTATTCTCTGTATACAGAGTGCAGTGTGACAGCGCAGGCCGTGTATTCTCTGTATACAGAGTGCAGTGTGACAGCGCAGGCCATGTATTCTCTGTATACAGAGTGCAGTGTGACAGCGCAGGCCGTCTATTCTCTGTATACAGAGTGCAGTGTGACAGCGCAGGCCGTGTATTCTCTGTATACAGCGTGCAGTGTGACAGCGCAGGCCATGTATTCTCTATACAGAGTGCAGTGTGACAGCGCAGGCCGTGTATTCTCTGTATACAGAGTGCAGTGTGACAGCGCAGGTCGTGTATTCTCTATACAGAGTGCAGTGTGACAGCGCAGGCCGTGTATTCTCTGTATACAGAGTGCAGTGTGACAGCGCAGGCCGTGTATTCTCTGTATACAGAGTGCAGTGTGACAGCGCAGGCCGTGTATTCTCTGTATACAGAGTGCAGTGTGACAGCGCAGGTCGTGTATTCTCTATACAGAGTGCAGTGTGACAGCGCAGGCCGTGTATTCTCTGTATACAGAGTGCAGTGTGACAGCGCAGGCCGTGTATTCTCTGTATACAGAGTGCAGTCTGACAGCGCAGGCCGTGTATTCTCTGTATACAGAGTGCAGTGTGACAGCGCAGGCCGTGTATTCTCTGTATACAGAGTGCAGTGTGACAGCGCAGGCCGTGTATTCCCTGTATACAGAGTGCAGTGTGACAGCGCAGGCTGTGTATTCCCTGTATACAGAGTGCAGTGTGACAGCGCAGGCTGTGTATTCCCTGTATACAGAGTGCAGTGTGACAGCGCAGGCTGTGTATTCCCTGTATACAGAGTGCAGTGTGACAGCGCAGGCTGTGTATTCTCTGTATACAGAGTGCAGAGGGACAGCGCAGGCCGTGTATTCTCTGTATACAGAGTGCAGTGTGACAGCGCAGGCTGTGTATTCCCTGTATACAGAGTGCAGTGTGACAGCGCAGGCCGTGTATTCTCTGTATACAGAGTGCAGTGTGACAGCGCAGGCCGTGTATTCTCTGTATACAGAGTGCAGTGTGACAGTGCAGGCCATGTATTCTCTGTATACAGAGTGCAGTGTGACAGCGCAGGCCGTGTATTCTCTGTATACAGAGTGCAGTGTGACAGCGCAGGCCGTGTATTCTCTGTATACAGAGTGCAGTGTGACAGCGCAGGCCGTGTATTCTCTATACAGAGTGCAGTGTGACAGCGCAGGCCGTGTATTCTCTGTATACAGAGTGCAGTGTGACAGCGCAGGCCGTGTATTCTCTGTATACAGAGTGCAGTGTGACAGCGCAGGCCGTGTATTCTCTGTATACAGAGTGCAGTGTGACAGCGCAGGCCGTGTATTCTCTGTATACAGAGTGCAGTGTGACAGCGCAGGCCGTGTATTCTCTGTATACAGAGTGCAGAGGGACAGCGCAGGCTGTGTATTCCCTGTATACAGAGTGCAGTGTGACAGCGCAGGCTGTGTATTCCCTGTATACAGAGTGCAGTGTGACAGCGCAGGCTGTGTATTCCCTGTATACAGAGTGCAGTGTGACAGCGCAGGCTGTGTATTCCCTGTATACAGAGTGCAGTGTGACAGCGCAGGCCGTGTATTCTCTGTATACAGAGTGCAGTGTGACAGCGCAGGCTGTGTATTCCCTGTATACAGAGTGCAGTGTGACAGCGCAGGCCATGTATTCTCTGTATACAGAGTGCAGTGTGACAGCGCAGGCCGTGTATTCTCTGTATACAGAGTGCAGTGTGACAGTGCAGGCCGTGTATTCTCTGTATACAGAGTGCAGTGTGACAGCGCAGGCTGTGTATTCCCTGTATACAGAGTGCAGTGTGACAGCGCAGGCCGTGTATTCTCTGTATACAAAGTGCAGAGGGACAGCGCAGGCCGTGTATTCCCTGTATACAGAGTGCAGTGTGACAGCGCAGGCCGTGTATTCTCTGTATACAGAGTGCAGTGTGACAGCGCAGGCCATGTATTCTCTGTATACAGAGTGCAGTGTGACAGCGCAGGCCGTGTATTCTCTGTATACAGAGTGCAGTGTGACAGCGCAGGCCGTGTATTCTCTGTATACAGAGTGCAGTGTGACAGCGCAGGCCGTGTATTCTCTGTATACAGAGTGCAGTGTGACAGCGCAGGCCGTGTATTCTCTGTATACAGAGTGCAGTGTGACAGCGCAGGCCGTGTATTCTCTGTATACAGAGTGCAGTGTGACAGCGCAGGCCGTGTATTCTCTGTATACAGCGTGCAGTGTGACAGCGCAGGTTGTGTATTCTCTGTATACAGAGTGCAGTGTGACAGCGCAGGCCGTGTATTCTCTATACAGAGTGCAGTCTGACAGCACAGGCCGTGTATTCTCTGTATACAGAGTGCAGTGTGACAGCGCAGGCCGTGTATTCCCTGTATACAGAGTGCAGTGTGACAGCGCAGGCCATGTATTCTCTGTATACAGAGTGCAGTGTGACAGCGCAGGCCGTGTATTCTCTGTATACAGAGTGCAGTGTGACAGCGCAGGCCGTGTATTCTCTGTATACAGAGTGCAGTGTGACAGTGCAGGCTGTGTATTCCCTGTATACAGAGTGCAGTGTGACAGCGCAGGCTGTGTATTCCCTGTATACAGAGTGCAGTGTGACAGCGCAGGCCGTGTATTCTCTGTATACAGAGTGCAGAGGGACAGCGCAGGCCGTGTATTCTCTGTATACAGAGTGCAGTGTGACAGCGCAGGCTGTGTATTCCCTGTATACAGAGTGCAGTGTGACAGCGCAGGCCATGTATTCTCTGTATACAGAGTGCAGTCTGACAGCACAGGCCGTGTATTCTCTGTATACAGAGTGCAGTGTGACAGTGCAGGCCGTGTATTCTCTGTATACAGAGTGCAGTGTGACAGCGCAGGCTGTGTATTCCCTGTATACAGAGTGCAGTGTGACAGCGCAGGCCGTGTATTCTCTGTATACAGAGTGCAGAGGGACAGCGCAGGCCGTGTATTCTCTATACAGAGTGCAGTGTGACAGCGCAGGCTGTGTATTCTCTGTATACAGAGTGCAGTGTGACAGCGCAGGCTTGTATTCTCTGTATACAGAGTGCAGTGTGACAGCGCAGGCTGTGTATTCTCTGTATACAGAGTGCAGTGTGACAGCGCAGGCCGTGTATTCTCTGTATACAGAGTGCAGTGTGACAGCGCAGGCCGTGTATTCTCTGTATACAGAGTGCAGTGTGACAGCGCTGGCCGTGTATTCTCTGTATACAGAGTGCAGTGTGACAGCGCTGGCCGTGTATTCTCCGTATACAGAGTGCAGTGTGACAGCGCAGGCCGTGTATTCTCTGTATACAGAGTGCAGTGTGACAGCGCAGGCCGTGTATTCTCTGTATACAGAGTGCAGTGTGACAGCGCAAGCCGTGTATTCTCTGTATACAGAGTGCAGTGTGACAGCGCAGGCCGTGTATTCTCTGTATACAGAGTGCAGTGTGACAGCGCAGGCCGTGTATTCTCTGTATACAGAGTGCAGTGTGACAGCGCAGGCCGTGTATTCTCTGTATACAGAGTGCAGTGTGACAGCGCAGGCCGTGTATTCTCTGTATACAGAGTGCAGTGTGACAGCGCAGGCCGTGTATTCTCTGTATACAG